>JAMPIV010004708.1:0-236363 GCA_024509875.1 Oreohelix idahoensis
CAAGTAAATATAAAGCCTAATAAATACATATAATAAATAAAGGAAGAAGAATGGTAAAGAACAGTGCTGTCACAATGACTGTACTCGAAATCCCCTTGTTTTCTACTGCGTCTGCAAATTGTAACGTTTCACGTTGATATTAAAAGCTTCTGCAACATACACGCGTTTTCCAACACACAATAAAATGTGCTGCCTTTCTAAGAAAAACCTTGAAATATGCAAGTTGACCTAAATTTTAATTCCATTCATTCTTTTTCTACACTATGTTACCAAAATCAAAAGAACAGATGGACTAAAGGATAGCGAGAAGGGAGAGGCAGAAAGCCGAACACTAAACACGCTTCGCGCGATACACAAATGCTGCCATCACGCGTGTAAGACTACATGCACTAACTTTTTTTCAGACGGACAGTGATAAAATACACTACCCTTCCCAGAGTTAGGTTTTATAAATCATAAAAACTCTTATTAGAAAAGATAACATAGATGGGTTTACGGTTGAAAACATAACAGTACCCAGACAGCACATCTTCGAAACAGGAGGTAGAAAATACATATTTTGAACGCAGCCACGTAGCTCTTTTAAATTTGTATATTTGGGTTCCTTAGGGCTTGCTGACAAAGAATATGTAAAACGTTACGCAAATAGTCCAGGAATTAATAAATTATACCCAAAATAAAATAGTGGGGATGCCTGACAGCATGGAATCATTTCTGCTCATAAAATTTTTTTATAACGTGTTTGAAAAAAATCTCACGTTACAGAATTAGCCTACCATGTAAACTCCAAATTGATTGGAGCGCAACAAATGAAAGACTAACCACGATTGGTCGGGCTATAAATACTATCTTTCGTTGTTAGGGGAGACGTGAAAAGGTAACATTTTTTCAAACACTTGTCGAAACGTGGCCTCATTGGCTAGACTCGCTGATATACTCACTTAGGAGCGTTAGTTCGAGACCACTAGTGCAAATAATCTTGATAAAGCAACAGTGCGTTGAAGCCAGCTCATATTTGTGTTAAATAAAAGCCTGGAACATAAGCAGATGGGAATTTGTGCCAGTAATTGTTCCAGAATTCATTGCTAATCAACGTATCTGTGTTTATTTCCATGAAATTGTGGTAAGCTTGAACCATTCAGTATCTTTTAATGAAAATTGAATGTAAATTGTTAATTTATGCCTGTATATATATGTGTAGTTCAGTGGCAAACAGGAGATAAAGCCTATAATGCTCCAGCCTGAACAGAGGGTGTCGGAGGGAAGTAAAACGGCATGGAATGGCCAAATAGTACACTGACACCTGGATGATTGATTAGACAGAAATAATGCTGGAAGTGCAGAGGCGTGGTAACCATTAAGGAGGTAAATACTGGTATAAAGTATTTCAGATGAAGCTGACAGTTGGCCTAACGCTCTGAACTCAATGTTTGTGTTGTATTGTGCTCAGTGTAGAACCAGAGTATCAATTAGTTATGAAGTAGAAGGTACATCCTTCTTGTTTTCAGGGACCGTGGTCTTGATGGTACTGAGCAGCACCTGGTCAGAGCTTTGCTGAATCCAGAGTCGGACAGCATACTCCTTGGTCCATTTAGCTATCAGTGAGGTGTCTCCAGAGCCCAGGGGAGAATTCGAGCAGAGGAGTCCTTTCCTGCCGCCATCACGCAAGATAAGCTGATTTGGCCAGCTGAGCTCAACATTATGTCCCCTCATCTTGAAATGACTTTGTAAAAATAACATTCAGAGGGGAATTTACTTGTCTTAATATCAGGAACTGAGAACATCTCCAATACTAGTCCCAAAAGACAAACTATTGAAGTCATGATGACAAATACCAACAGAGCTTGAACAAAACTAAACCAGTATTACCTCATATTACCACTACACAACTGACACACATAGGATATTTTAATAATATATGTCACTACAATATTCATATTGATAAAGTCTGTACATATACTTGTAATTAAAATTGATTGTGATTCCTGGTTCCTTTGTATTTGAATCAGGACACATATACCTTTATGATAACCATGAATACATATTGTTATTTGAAAAGTTATCAGTGACTCCTTAAGATATTCTCATAGAGTGTTATATGTATGTGAGTGTCACAGTGTTGTCAAGAGTAGTGGATTAAATTAAATTGTTTATCTGTCTGTTGTTGTGACTTACACTTCATCATACACATACCCTAGACACATAACGTAGTCATCACACTATTCCAGAATAATTCTGACTGAGATATATAGATATGTGGTAGCAAGTAAGGTTATCTATAATACACTACTCTTAATAGATATAGATACCTTCACAGCTGATCTCAGTCAGTACACTAAGTCCCCTATAAATATTTATAACATCCCACTTCACCACATATATTGGGGTCTCGCTCTTGGGATTTTGAATCTTTCCCTATTAAAAATATTGGGGGTTATTCACTTCAGGGAATATAAGAATTAAAAGGTATCCTTGGGTGGAATTAAATAAGGTTGAGCTCACGGTGCCTGTGTTGTCCATTAGATATATTTAGAGATTAAATTGTTGGTTAGACATTGTATAAATTTACCTGATAGACAATGGCGGACCTGGCCAAATTTCGATCTGCTGCTGTTCAGACTGCAAAAGAGTTAGGATTAGATGGGCAAGTTATGGTTGCCTATGTCACTACGGAATGTGACAAATTTATTGAACGCGAAGAAAGAAGGTTTGAAGCCGAAAGAAAGTTAGAGGCTGAAAGGGAAATTAAGAAGTTACACTTTGAAGCTGAGGCTGAGACTAAGAGGTTGCAGATTGAGGCTGAGGCTGAGACTAAGAGGTTGCAGATTGAGGCTGAGGCTAAGAAATTGGAGGCAGAAAGAGAAGAGAAAAGATTAGCAGCAGAAAGGGAAGAGAAGAGATTAACGGCAGAGAGAGAAGCAGAAAAGGAGGAGAAGAGATTACAAAGGGAACATGAGTTACGACTAAGGGAGTTTGAGTTTCAAGGCCATGCTCCTGAAAATGGTGCCAGTCCCTTTGCCTCTGATGCTACGGTTACTCAGGAGCCTCAACCTCAGCTATGAATTTTCATTTAGATCATTTTGTTGAGAAAGACGATGATATTGAGAGCTATATAAATAGGTATGAACTATTAGCTACCACGTATGGGTTAGAGAGAGAAAGGTGGAGCTTAAAGTTATCTCAGGGACTTCGTGGGGCAGCTTATGAAGTTTTTGCAAAAATGAGCAGAGGTGATCAGGAAAATTATGACATGCTAAAGCAGGCTCTTTTGTTAAGGTATGAAAAGAATGCAGAATTTTATAGGAAAAAATTTAGGAATGCTAAACTACTGTCAGGTGAAACCTATCACCAGTTCTCTGCACGAATAGAGACATACTTGGAGAAATGGACTTCTCTGGGGAAAACCCAAGATCTTAAGGAAATGGTCCTTATAGAGCAATTAAGAGAGTCCATGGCTCCAGACCTGAGAAAGTTTCTCATGGAACAAGGTGCAGAGAGGCTGGGTGAGTTGCTAAATGTTGCTGAAAGGTATCAAGCAGCTCAAGCAGAGGTAACAGGTAATAAAAAGAAACAAGTGGATAACTTTAGGGCACCACAGAACTTTAATAAATTTGATCCTAGGGATCAAAATAAAGGTAAGCACCAATTTGATAGGCCACGGTATGAAAATAAAAATAAATTCCCACAATTCGATGAAAGGAAATATGATGAAAGAAAATCTTTCAACCAAGGAAAAAGGTGGTGTAAGAATTGTCAGATGGACAATCATGACACTGACCGTTGCAGAAGGAAACCTGTGTATATGGCAACCCTTCAGGTCAGGTCGACCTCAAGACAGGAGGAGGATATTATGTTAGATACCACTCCAGAAGAGATGAGGAAGGCACAGGCTGGGGATAAAACACTCAAGCCTTGTTTCAGAAAATTGTCAACTTGTCATACAACTCCAGGCAAGGGAGATTTTTACATGAAAAACAAGTTGATGTATAGGAAGACTGGAGCTAGATCCAAAGGTCACGGACAGCTGGTTCTTCCAAAAAGATATAGGACAGACTTAATAAGGAGCCTACATGTGAAACCAGATGGGGACCATGAGAAGATAGGTACCATCATTCAAAAGGTGGCTCACAATTATTACTGGCCCAAAGCAAGATGGGACATTGAGAATTTTGTAGAAAGGTGTAGCATAGCACATGAGGGAACACCCACAAGTGGGAACATGGATCAGGACCTGGACACGCCACGGGGCAAAATTAGGCCTGATAATAAAAAGAAAAATAGATTTGATAAAGTGGACCAAATGGAATGGGAAGCCCCTTTTCACGGACAAGCTTCACTTAACTGTTTTACAATGGCCACTATGCGGAGAGTGCAAAAAGATGTCTTACCCCAGGATAAGCCGAAAATCCCTCAATCGGACTTAAACAAACTGGAGGAAGAGGATGTAGAGAGGAAATCTCTCATCAAGAATTTTAAGTGGGGAGAAAGCCCCAAAAGAAAAATTGGTAGCGGTCGTTTTGTGAATGATAATTCTGGGAGGAAAAATCATCACTATAAAGCTTCGAGTGGAAGAGACCATACCGGTGCATGGACAAATAGGTCCACACAATTAAAGGTCCATATGTAGCTTTGTTAAGAACGTGGACTGATGAAAAGGCAGAGGAAAACATTACATCTTCATACCAATATGTGAATGAGCTGACCACTCGGTTAAAAACTGGCTGGAAACTTGCCAATGAAAATTTGAAACAAGCCAGGAAGAAACATGCTGCCTATTATAACAGGAAGGCGAAAGACAGAAATTTGGCTGT
Organism: Oreohelix idahoensis; assembly: GCA_024509875.1. Classification (NCBI taxonomy): domain Eukaryota; kingdom Metazoa; phylum Mollusca; class Gastropoda; order Stylommatophora; family Oreohelicidae; genus Oreohelix; species Oreohelix idahoensis. The sequence goes on from JAMPIV010004708.1 coordinate 4,812, forward strand.
GGGAGAGAAAGTACTGCTTCTTTTGCCTGGGAGTCAGAATAAGTTACAAATTGGATGGCAGGGTCCATATACAGTTCTAGAGAAGGTGTCTAGAACAAATTATAAGATAGATAAGAAGGGGAAAGAAAAAATCTATCATGTGAATCTCCTGAAGAAATATTTGGAAAGAGAACATCAGGAAGAGACACACTTGTTGACCTTGTCCATCGCCATGGAGATGAAAAAGGAACCACTTTCATCATTTGAATATCCATTACACCCCTGTGAGACAGCAGCACAGGTGAAAATCAGTACACATTTAACGAAAACTCAGAAAGAGAGAGTGCAACAGGTTCTAAATAATCATGCAGAGGTGTTAACAGACCGACCAGGGCATACAAACCTATTGGAATATGATATGAAACTAATAGACTCCACACCTGTCTGTATGAAACCATATTCGATTCCGTTTGCTAAGGAGAAAGCTTTGAAGGAAGAGATAGACTATCTGTTGAAGGAAGGAATTATTTCGCACAGTGAGTCTTCGTATAGTTCCGGTGTTGTACTCTTAAGGAAGCCCTCTGGAGAACATAGACTCTGTATAGATTACAGGAGACTGAATGCTATTACAGAAGGACAGGTGGATCCATTGCCGGATACAAATCAGCTGTTTGCCAGACTAAATAAAGCTAAATATTTCTCAAAAGTGGATCTGAGTAAAGGATACTATCAGATTCCAGTAAAGCCTGAGGTTAGACCATACCTAGCTTTTAGTACCTCAGAAGGACACTATGAGTTTAATAGATTGCCATTTGGATTGAAGAATGCGCCTAGTGTCTTCTCTAGAATGATGAGAAAATTATTGGATCCTCTGAATAATCCCTGTATAACAAATTTTATGGATGATATCCTTATAGCAACAGAAACATTTGAGGAACACATTGACTCTCTGAACATGCTGTTTGATCGACTTAGGGAGGCAAATTTAACAGCCCGACCAACCAAATGTTGCGTTGGATGTAAAGAATTGGAATTTTTGGGACACACAGTTTATCAGGGAAACATGACCCCTGACCCAAAGAATTTAGAGAAACTACAGAAAGCCCCGAGACCACAAACCAAGAAGGACGTGAGATCCTTTGTCTCATTATGTGGTTTCTACCAGAAGTATATCAAAAACTTTAATTCCATATGTGCACCGTTAACTGAATTGACACGTAAAGGACATCCAGATCGCATTACATGGACACCACAATGTGAAATGACTTACCAAGAATTGAAGGAAAAGCTCACAAGTAAACCCATTTTGAAATTACCTGACTTAAGTCAAGAATTCATAGTAAGGACGGATGCAAGTAATATTGGGTTAGGTGCAACTCTACTACAGAAATCAGATGCATTGGATGGGGAATTAAGCCCAGTGGCATATGCTAGCAGAAAGTTGAATAAAGCTGAAATCAACTACTCAACTAGCGAAAAAGAATGTCTTGCAGTAATATGGGCGAATAAAGAAATTCAATATTTATCTATATGGGAAGGCATTTAAGTTGCAAACAGACCACAAACCTTTATCGTTTCTAGCACAGGCTAGGCATGAGAACTCCAGGTTACTCCGATGGTCTTTACTTTTGGCTCCATATAATTTTAGCATTGAGTATATATCTGGAAAAACCAATTTGGGAGCGGATTTTTTAAGCCGCCATCCGTGTGATGAGAATCACCGTAAACCCCAGAAATAATAATAAATTTCTCTATGTGTATATAGAATAAAGGACTGACATATAATGTCTGTTTTAAGAGGGGAGGTGTCGTGGAATATTCTAATCCACATATATAAATTATCAAGTAAATATAAAGCCTAATAAATACATATAATAAATAAAGGAAGAAGAATGGTAAAGAACAGTGCTGTCACAATGACTGTACTCGAAAGCCCCTTGTTTTCTGCTTCGTCTGCAAATTGTAACGCTTTCACGTTGATATTAAAGGCCTTCTGCAACATACACGCGTTTCCCAAACACACAATAAAATGTGCTGCCTTTCTAAGAAAAACCTTGAAATATGCAAGTTGACCTAAATTTTAAATTCCATTCATGTCTTTTTCTACACTATGTTACCAAAACAAAAGACAGATGGACAAAAGGATAGCGAGAAGGGAGAGGCAGAAAGCCGAACACTAAACACGCTTCGCGCGATACACAAATGCTGCCATCACGCGTGTAAGACTACATGCACTAACTTTTTTTCAGACGGACAGTGATAAAATACACTACCCATCCCAGAGTTAGGTTTATAAATCCTGAAAAACTCTTATTAGAAAAGATAACATTAGATGGGTTTACGGTTGAAAACATAACAGTACCCAGACAGCACATCTTCGAAACAGGAGGTAGAAAATACATATTTTGAACGCAGCCACGTAGCTCTTTTAAATTTGTATATTTGGGTTCCTTAGGGCTTGCTGACAAAGAATATGTAAAACGTTACGCAAATAGTCCAGGAATTAATAAATTATACCCAAAATAAAATAGTGGGGATGCCTGACAGCATGGAATCATTTCTGCTCATAAAATTTTTTTATAACGTGTTTGAAAAAAATCTTACGTTACAGAAATAGCCTACCATGTAAACTCCAAATTGATTGGAGCGCAACAAATGAAAGACTAACCACGATTGGTCGGGCTATAAATACTATCTTTCGTTGTTAGGGGAGACGTGAAAAGGTAACATTTTTTCAAACACTTGTCGAAACGTGGCCTCATTGGCTAGACTCGCTGATATACTCACTTAGGAGCGTTAGTTCGAGACCACTAGTGCAAATAATCTTGATAAAGCAACAGTGCGTTGAAGCCAGCTCATATTTGTGTTAAATAAAAGCCTGGAACATAAGCAGATGGGAATTTGTGCCAGTAATTGTGCCAGAATTCATTGCTAATCAACGTATCTGTGTTTATTTCCATGAAATTGTGGTAAGCTTGAACCATTCAGTATCTTTTAATGAAAATTGAATGTAAATTGTTAATTTATGCCTGTATATATATGTGTAGTTCAGTGGCAAACAGGAGATAAAGCCTATAATGCTCCAGCCTGAACAGAGGGTGTCGGAGGGAAGTAAAACGGCATGGAATGGCCAAATAGTACACTGACACCTGGATGATTGATTAGACAGAAATAATGCTGGAAGTGCAGAGGCGTGGTAACCATTAAGGAGGTAAATACTGGTATAAAGTATTTCAGATGAAGCTGACAGTTGGCCTAACGCTCTGAACTCAATGTTTGTGTTGTATTGTGCTCAGTGTAGAACTAGAGTATCAATTAGTTATGAAGTAGAAGGTACATCCTTCTTGTTTTCAGGGACCGTGGTCTTGATGGTACTGAGCAGCACCTGGTCAGAGCTTTGCTGAATCCAGAGTCGGACAGCATACTCCTTGGTCCATTTAGCTATCAGTGAGGTGTCTCCAGAGCCCAGAGGAGAATTCGAGCAGAGGAGTCCTTCCCTGCCGCCATCACGCAAGATAAGCTGATTTGGCCAGCTGAGCTCAACATTATGTCCCCTCATCTTGAAATGACTTTGTAAAAATAACATTCAGAGGGGAATTTAATTGTCTTAATATCAGGAACTGAGAACATCTCCAATACTAGTCCCAAAAGACAAACTATTGAAGTCATGATGACAAATACCAACAGAGCTTGAACAAAACAAAACCAGTATTACCTCATATTACCACTACACAACTGACACACATAGGATATTTTAATAATATATGTCACTACAATATTCATATTGATAAAGTCTGTACATATACTTGTAATTAAAATTGATTGTGATTCCTGGTTCCTTTGTATTTGAATCAGGACACATATACCTTTATGATAACCATGAATACATATTGTTATTTGAAAAGTTATCAGTGACTCCTTAAGATATTCTCATAGAGTGTTATATGTATGTGAGTGTCACAGTGTTGTCAAGAGTAGTGGATTAAATTAAATTGTTTATCTGTCTGTTGTTGTGACTTACACTTCATCATACACATACCCTAGACACATAACGTAGTCATCACACTATTCCAGAATAATTCTGACTGAGATATATAGATATGTGGTAGCAAGTAAGGTTATCTATAATACACTACTCTTAATAGATATAGATACCTTCACAGCTGATCTCAGTCAGTACACTAAGTCCCATATAAATATTTATAACATCCCACTTCACCACAATCTGGAAAAGGCATTTGACATGGTCCCCTAGAGCAAACTTTGGGACTGTTTTGGCAAGGAAGAACATTCCAGCACCTCTGATTCATGCTATGCAGAGCTTCTACAAGTCTTGCAGAAATTATGTGAGGACAGCAAACCATAAGTCAGAAGAGTTCAGGACCACCACTGGTGTAAGACAATGTGATATCCTGTCACCTTATCTTTTCATACTCCTCATGGACGATGTTATCAAGTCATGTAATGAGAGAACAAGAAAGTATTCAGTGGGGTACTGGAAGATGAGACAGGTATGTATTTCAGAGTAGGCATTTGCTGATGATGTTGCCCTGATTGCTAAATCAGAGGCACATCTCCAATCCGACCTGCAAGTCTGGAAGGAAGAGCTGGAGAAGAGAGGGATGGTCATAAGTAGCTCTAAAACAAAATCAATGGTGATATCACGAGAAGAAAGAAGACATCAGATTAAGCTGTGAGAACAGGTCCTGGAGCAGGTCAACCACTTTAAATATCTCGGAGCTATTATAGACCGAAAGGGTGGCATCAAAGAAGAGTTGGCCACTCGAAAAGCAGCAGCTGGGAGACTTTTTCAGGCCATAAATCGAGGATTCCTCAGCAAGAGAGAGGTTGGTAAGAAAACGAAGATGGCTGTATACCGCTCTACCTATGTCCCAGTCTTGACATATGGATGCGAGTCATGGGCAATGACTACAACCCATAAAAGCCAGATCCAAACCTCAGAAATAAGGTATCTGAGGAAGGTGGTTGAAGTAACAAGAAGAGACATGGTCCGCAACCAGACGATACGCCAAGGCCTAAAATCCCACCCCCTGCAGACCCAAGTTGAACAGTCCCAACTAAGATGGTTTGGCCATGTCTTCAGAATGGGAGAAGATCGGCTACCACGACAAGCATGGGAAACAAAGAGCCAGGGATCCAGACCCACAGGACGACCCAGAGTCCGCTGGGAGGACAACATTAGGACCGAGGACTAGAATGGAACCAGGCCAGGAGGAAGACAGCCGATAGGATAGTCTGGCGCTCTCTCTTCCAAACCTCTACACCTCACGGTAGAAGGGGAACAAGTAAGTAAGCATTCCATGACCATGAGATCGTGATAAGTTTGACTACAAAGATCTAATCAAGTTGAAATGGAACGGAAAAAACCCCACAAAAGAACAAGTGCCGTCATCAAAACATGCAGCGGATACAGCACGATATACAGTAATCTGAAAGACCCAGGAGTAGATTGGAGCCAGGCCAGGAGGAAAACAGCCCGATAGGACAGTGTGGCGTTCTCTCTCTGGCAAATCTCTACACCTCAGGGTAGAATAGAGACGACTAAGTATTAAGGTGTACTAGAAAGATACTAGAGAAACTTAAAAAAAAACATACAACGCAGATCTGGAGAAACACAGTCAATCTGTTTCGAAAGAAGGTTCTGGAGAAATTTACAACTAATTTGCACTTTTTAAAAGAATAGCCCCACTGTTCAATCAGTCATGTCGGACAAGACGACTAATATGAAGTTGAGCGTGGGTGCTGACTACCTCACCAAGTAAAACAATCTGCTACAGAAACCGCTGCTGTAAGAGCATGTGAATGTTTGGTGCAGGCTTTCTGTAAAGGGATCAGCTGACAGCAGTGACTCCTCTATGCTCCATATGGAGCTATACGAAACATGATAATGCTGTTTTTGAAAGACAGTACTTTATTCTTTCTTCTGAGGACACAACTTCTCTTTTGTTCGCTGGAGGGGGAGGAAGGTTGCAAGATACTGGACCCCCTCCCTCATCTAATGCCCCGCATTCCCTTCACTCCTTCAAAATCGTTGATAACAGCGCTAGTCAATTTAGTCTGCTATTGATTGATCGCTGATCGTCCGTACTCTGATTCTGGATAAAGAATTTTGCCGCCATCGAGCCCAGATCATCGGTACCGCCATCACCATAGAAACAGTTGCAAGTTAACAAATTGCCTGGAAAATGTGGACGCTTACAACTCTTTGTTTGCGATTAGGGGAAAAAATGGATTTGGGAGGGCCTGAACGAGAAGATGACGCTGAGACTGGGCTTCACTTGTCTGCTTGCAATTCAATTCCTTCGGGTATAGATGATGGCCCGGCTACGATCAATGAATAATTCTGGAAAACTGGATGGCTGTTCGCAAATTTGTTTGCGACTGTCTGTATGATAGATATTAGCAATAGAAGATGTACATATAGATAGATAAGCTAGATAGGGAGGCAAGTAGGTGTATTGGCAGGCGCACAGCTAGTTAGATAGATAGATAAATAGGTAGACAGACAGACAGACAGATAGATATAGTTTTAAACTGAGTGAACGCGAGTGAATATCATAACGGTGGAGATCTTGGCGAACTACACATCAATACCACAAATATTGACAAGAAACCCGAGCTTGAACAACGCTCCTGGACAAAAGATGAGAAGTCAGTCAGCAGAACAAATTGAAAGACGAGTCTTACAAAACAGAAAAGATTAAATCTATTTTTTTTTTCTTCTCTCTTGCCTTAAAAAAGAAAAATGACATTTTTGTATAATGAATATTACTTGCGAAAATAATGTAGCTGAAACACAACACAATGTATTCTTGTCTGGTACCAGCAATGCAGTGTCTCAACTATAGACAAGTTCTGATTAATGAATTTGAGCTAGAAGGTTCCTCAAAGATCGGCATCGATCATAATGCGCTGCACTTAAAAACCATAGGGGGGGGCGTTGCCGCTGCAGCTAATCCGCCGTTGTTAAAATATTTTTAAATAAACACATTTAAGTCCTCCGAGAGAAGAAGAGCTGACACGTAAGCAAAGATGAAGGGAGTGTGTAAACATTATAAAAGTATGTATTATGCCAGTACGGTACAGGTAGTCACAGAACAGATACTGCCCTAGTGAAATGAAGTGGTAGACACTTCACTATTCTAGGCCCAGCTTCGAGAGGTCAAATAGATTGTTGAATTTAAAATAAAATAAAAACGTTTATTTTTCTGGATTTAGTATTCAAACTGACCACACTGCCCGTGTTGTATGGAGCTGGCAATCTCAAACTGTAAAACTGACCACACTGCCCGTGTTGTATGGAGCTGGCAATCTCAATCTGTAAAACTGACCACACTGCCCGTGCTGTATGGAACTGGCAATCTCAATCTGTAAAACTGACCACACTGCCCGTGTTGTATGGAGCTGGCAATCTCAATCTGTAAAACTGACCACACTGCCCGTGTTGTATGGAGCTGGCAATCTCAATCTGTAAAGCTGACCACACTGCCCGTGTTGTATGGAGCTGGCAATCTCAATCTGTAAAACTGACCACACTGCACGTGTTGTATGGTGTCACGTGACCGATAATTTATTTTACCATTTCGTTCCATATGTTATTAACTCTTTTAATGTTCTGTTTTCCTAGACATTTGTATTCTTCTTTTCTTTCATTTTTCACCTGTTCAAACCCCACCCGCGTTTGTTTACGTTTGGCTGGCTTTCAGTACTAAATTCTTCAACGGTCAGCGTAGCGTAACGTTACATCAATGCACCGGTGGCTCGTTTGACCAGAGAAACATTTCTCTGGTCGCTCTAGTCTTTGATCACGAGCGGCTGGTACTCTTTGAGGCCTGGGTAACGAGTTTGATCTGTTTCAGGGGGAGATAAAACCCGCTGTTAGTCCCTGGGTTTTGCCCCTTAGACGAGTTAGAGCTCTCATAATATTATGCATTTCTCTACCTGAAGGAACTTTCTTGCGGTTGTTGATTTCTGATGTCTCTAGAATAACCTTTGTCTTACTCTCTTGATTACGCATTGCGCCGATACATCTGTAGAATCAGGTCATGCAGGTGTCCTGGGTGGCGTTGTATGTAAACATATAAATCTAGAAGAGTCTTACTAGACAAAGACATTCGTGAATATTCCTGGCCCGTAGATGACCATCATGAGATAAGGCAAACTTTAACACAGTACTAGAATGTGTTTGCCTATGTTCTAGTCATTTTCGGGGTGAGTTGACATATCTTATAATTATTATACTATATTCATGTTAGCTTTTTATATATATCTGATAGGAAGTGACGTGAATTCATTTTGAGGATTTCTCCCGGTAAATTTAATTCAGTGATAATGTAGCGCTGTCTACGGCCTTAGTTAAGCGGTGCTTAAACTGTTACGGTTTATCATGGGTTAAATGTTAAACTTACAATAACAGATACTAGGTGTAGAATCAGTCCACAGATGCTTATCATGGGTTAAGAATAGGCTAAATTAACTGTCATTTCTGTAAGATAATGTCAGGTGTGGATTGTTCACTTAAAAACTGAATAGTGAGATGCAGGTAATAATTCTGGATTATAGGAGATAGTCACTTATTCCTTTTTGATAGATATTTCTAGTGGCAAGGGAGGATCATTTTATGCTTACTTGTGTGGCTAGGCACTAGTCTATAACTTTCACAGAAAGCAGTCACCAGGCATAGATATAATTATATCTTATGATTTAGCCACAACTGTATTATTATAGCAAGAACATTGCATTTTCTATGAACTCATTTTGTGGAATGCTAATATATTTCCCCAAGGGGACATACGATTTATTTGTGTAATGTCAAATGCTGTAATCTGTTTATGTAAATTCATTTAATGTTGTAAGATGAATAAGCATATTCATTTAACTGTAACTACAAGGTTAGGTTTCCTGTATGTTGAGATTGGGAGAAGAGGAGGAGAGTTTGCTGTCAGAACATTTAATGACAGGTACATGGGTGTACAAAAGATATTAAGCCTATGCGGGCACATGCTATAATTGATAGAATGGAAGGAGCGGAGCATAACTAGGTTATAAAGCATTAGATTGATTTTGTCGTTGCTTGGGGTAAAAGGTGTCCTTTTTGGGTCTCAGTTTCAGGGAGACCAAATCGCTAGAGCAGACTCCAGTCAGGCGAAGAACGACATGTCCTCTTCGATCTAGAGGGTTTATGAATACCGCTAGCGTCACGAGTAGTCAAACCCCCGTTCCTGAATCAAAACCCCTTTTGTCAACGCCAAGTTAAGCTCACGCATTGCAACGAGCCAAAGCTAAATCTGGAATCACCAAATGCAGTAGTAGTTCCCTACTCGCCTATTGGATTACCAGTCAGAGCATTGCGGCTTTCAGAATATCAAAACCGCCCAGCATGTCTATAGCAGAATCTGATATCACCCGACTTTGTGTGCCTAAACGGGGCACTCAGCCCAAAACCACAGCCAAACCAGTTTAAACAGGATTTACAGCCAAGCAAGCAATAGCGCCGGATAAGAGCGCCTGGGACTCTTTGTCCTCAAGTGACTTCGCCTGGTGTATTTCTGGGTTTATGTAGAACTTCGCACTTAGGAGCGGCCAGCAAAGATAAACAGCGTCGTCCAGCCCCTCACGCATTTAAGGTCACCAACGTTTAGCACCAACAAGGAAAGTTTGGTATTTCACTTCATTGATCTTGAAGGCTATTTATCTGTAAGACACTTTCTGGAGCTAGCTTCTGGTCCCACGAAAGCGGACAGGTTGACACGCAGTTTATTCATTTAGTAAAACGGAGGTAAAGAGAGTCTTCCAGCCCACCTTGCGCCAGTAGGGAGGAGTCACCAATGATAGCGCCTATACAGTAATTTTATTCAGGTTAATTCCATCACCCATGGAGGATATGTACGAAACAACCACTTACTGGAGCTATTTCATCTGGTCCCGAAAGCGGACGGACTGACACTCGATTTATTTATCCCTCCGTGTTCTACAGGTTTTACGAGTGTTGGTGGTGTGTGTGTTTGTGGGTGTGGATTTGCATTATTGATGATTATTGATGACTATTGATGATTATTTTGATTATTGATGTAATTTTATGTTGTTGGTGATGAAATGCATTATTTTCATACATGCTTCTTCATTTAATAAAGTTTACACCTTTATTAATGCGCTGTTCATGACCCTTCCATTCATAATTAAACTTGTTTTAGCTCTTGACTATAATCTCTATGTTTGATAAGAGAAAAGAGTGAGAGCAGGAGGTGCTTAGACAGTAAAAGTGAGTTGAGGCTTGGAGAGAGAGATTATTTTGATAAATCTTCTTCCAGGTTGTCTCAAGTCCATCTCCTATTTACACCTTTCTGTGTGTGTAATCTATAACTCTGTCAGTCCACTATCCCTTGTCGATTTCACTACTATTGTCCAACTCGACAAATACTCTACACTTTACTCAACCACGACATATGGAGCTGGCAATCTCAATCTGTAAAACTGACCACACTGCCCGTGTTGTATGGAGCTGGCAATCTCAAACTGTAACATAAACTGATACATAAACCAACACTGCAAGAGCATATGAACGCATTGATAGGCTTCTGTGAGGGGGGCAGGTGTTGTGGTGGCTACACGCTCTATATTGAGTTAAAATGGAGATAGATAGATTAAGTAGATAGATAGATAGATAGATAGATAGACAGACAGACAGACAGACAGACAGACAGACAGACAGACAGACAGACAGACAGACAGACAGACAGACAGACAGACAGACAGACAGATAGATAGATAGATAGATAGATAGACCGTGCAAGTGCTGAGGGAATCAAGTACAGGACTACTACGTAATACACAATACGTCAACCACGGTTTGTACGGCTATACATGGGGCTAGTCAACTTACTTACTACTTACTTAGACGTTCCTCTAGTACCCTGAGGTATAGGGGTTTGCCTGAGAGAGCGACATACTATCCTATCGGCTGTCTTCCTGGTCTGGTTCAAATCTTAGTCCTCGGTCCTTCAGAGATTGTCTAATGTTGTCCTCCCAGCGGACTCTCGGTCTTCCTGGAGGTCTGGATCCATGGCTCTTGGTCTTCCAAACTCTTCGTGGTAGCCGATCTTCTCCCATTCTGCAGACATGGCCAAACCATCACAATTGACACTGTTCCATTTGGGTTTGCAGGGGCTGGGTTTTGAAGGCAAGTCTGGTTGCGGACCATGTTTCTTCTTGTTACTTAAACTACCCTTCCTCAGATACCTCATTTCTGAGGCTTGTAGCTGGCTTTTGTGGACTGCAGTAACTACCCATGACTCGCATCCCTAAGGCCAGACTCAAACATAGGTAAAGCAGTATAAAGCCATCTTCGTCTTCTTGCCAATATCTCTTGTGCTAGCAAACTAATCTTGTAAAACTATATGGAACACAGACAGCCGACGTGAATTTAAGTTTGGACAGCTTTATTATTAGGGCTGGGAACTTAAATGATTAGCTAATCGATTAATCGGTAAAGAAAATTTTTTAATCGATTAACTAATAAAAACAAATTTTAATTGATTATTCCATTTTTAGCAATGTAGATGTTTTTATTTGCTAAAAAGCGACAGCACTGGCTATGTTAAAGATTTGTGATATGAAATTTTTGGCAAATATGGTCAATAATAATAAATTATTTAATTGTAACGTTTCAGTATTTGCAGGACGATATTGCTTTATAACAAGCAAAATAAATATAGTCCTTAGTGGTTTAAAAACAATTATTTATGATTTTTTGTAAAGTTATCATCTGTTCGAAATTGATCGATTAATCTTCGATTAAATAAATTCGATTAATCTATTAAGACGTTTTTAAAATTTTTATGAACCCTACCAATCCCTATTATAATGCCAACATAGTAATGTTCACCGAGAAGGATCAAGAACAGACATTAGTTGTGAAAGAGAAAAAGGAAAGTGTACTAACCACCATATACGCCCCTCGCACGGCTTAATGAGTGGAACGCATTCTTCCAACAACGCTTGAGGGTCCCAACGGAAGAGAATGACAAAGAAAGCAATCGCCCACCAAAATAAGTATTTGACTTTGTAACACTGGTGGTGACATTGGGTTAGTAACCAGCTTTACCGCGCGGAAAGGTATTTGGACGAAGAAAGTTCGTTCCAAAGGATCATCTGATTTCTACATTGTTTTAAACTGAGCGAGCGCGGATGAATATCGTAATGGCGATGACCTTGATGAGTTATACACCACCATACCACAAACATTGACAAGAAACCCGAGCTTGTACAACACTTCTGGACAAAAGATGGTTAGTCAGTCAGCAGAACAAATTGAAAGACGAGTCTAACAAAACATAAAAGGTTAAATCTATTTTCCCCTACCACCATATTACTAAAACACACATTAACATGCTGGGTTCCTTCCCCATGGCAGCGTTGCGCGGACGCAACAAAGTTATCAATAAAAAATACGGCCCTAAGAGCAACACGGATACTGCCCCCAAAATATCAAATGCCCTTCACTGATTATACTTCTTCTTCTTCTTCTGCGATCAGTTTCCTATGCTCAGCAATCTAAATAAGGAGATGAGTTGCCTCCATGAATCCAGTCGTCAGCAGGAGGTCCTCGCGGGTGTCCCACAGTTTTTCTTCCATTTTCATCTCCTGGGGCCAGGTTTGAGCTCTCAAGTCACCAAAGAGAGTTTGCAGAATGTGTTCCGGAGTCTGGGGGCCATTTTGGCATGTGCACTGGTCAGTTGGGGCAGCGTTCATTTTGTGGAGGTGGGCTTGTAGTCTGCAGTGTCCTGTGCGGAACCTAAAACTGGTGGTTTGCTGTGTCCTGTCTAACTTTAGGATGGGGTCTTGTGGGTAATTGCTGCCTGTTCTCTGGCTCCATGCATTTTTGTACTTTCTTTTGCTGAGTGTCTTTGCTTCCTTCAGTGAGACTCTGTGATGAAACTGTTCCTTCTGGGTGCCTGCTTTTGCCAGTCTGTCGGTTGCCTCATTTCCTGCAATACCACAGTGTGCAGGAATCCACTGCAGTGAAACTTTGTTGTTGACGGACAGCTGGTTCAGATGTTCTATGGCTGTTCTTGTTAAGAGATCTTCAGGTTCATTTTGAATAATCTGGAGAATTGACTTGCAGTTGCATAAGAAGACTATATTTGATCCTCTGAGTCTTTGTTCCTCCAGTATCTTTGTAGCCTCTAGGATTGCCTGTAGCTCTGCCCTGTAGTTTGTTGAGAGTTCTCCAGTAGCAATTGACTGTTCTATTTTTGGAGCGTTTGGCATTAGTATTTGGATCCATGCTCCTCCTTTCCTTACTGCTGCTTCTTCTGAAGATCCGTCAGTGAAGACACGAATCCACTGTTAACTGGGGTATTGGTTGTTGAGGTGATCCTCACTGATTATACAACCATCTCGACTAAAACTGCCACTACTACAACTATTACTTCTAGTGCCACCATTACTCCAAGCACCACCACCTATCCAATTATTACTGCCACCACTACGACAACAACCGCCACTACTATTCATACTGTTGCTGCTGTAGCTACTATATCTCCCCCTCAATTTCTTTCTGCTGCCACATTATTAGTCCGAAAACGTCCATTTTTGGCATTCATATATGTACCCAGTGCTCTTTATTAATATCTATGATAACTGATATTCCCAGCTTTTCCCCTCGAAACTATTCCCCGCACACAACTTTGATCTTTAAATACATCCTCATTGTCTCTGTTACAGACTTGACTCATTCAATATGCTCTTGCAATCACAGCCTTTTTGATTTTTGGATGATGATTATCCACGACGATTATGATTATCCATTAGTACTTTAAGCAACTGGGGGTCGAAGTGGCTAAGAGGTATGGCCGTCCACCTCGAGCTCTAGAGGTACCAGGTTCGATTCTCAGCTGTGAGTGGGAATATAATTTATGGACAATTTTTCTCAGAACCTGTGGTCCTAACGATGTCATTACCCCTCCCCCCCCCGGTCTCCTGGGTAGTGAGATCGGATGTCTAGCCTTCTCGGATAAGGCCGAAAAAATAGGCGAACCCGTGTGCAAGTTGGGCACGTTAAAAATCCCACGGCAGTTGGAAATCGTAAAGAGCAGGCCTATCTCTGGCAAAAATTTAAAAAATTAGAATCCTACCTACCACACAAATATTTATAGAATGTGCGATTCCTATATACACACACATTGGGATTCTCGCCGGTGCTACGGAGTTCGTTCACTGTGCTGAGATCCTCTCTGTGTGATATAAAGGAGGAGATCGGAGCACTGATGGTGTAGTCTGTGTGCAATGAAGATAGTCCTTAAAACGAAACCAATCCTTAAGAAACTGAAACAACTCTGTAAGTGCCCTTTTTGTTTCCCATTAGCTTTGAATTTCTGAAAGCCGTGCAGCGTGTCAGGATATAGTAAATTATTTGTCTTCTAAGAGTAGGATTACCACATACCTAAGCATAACAAGTAGCACACGGAAAGAAAGAAAAGGAGGACACAGCCGGCAGTTGCTGTTTTAGGATTTCAACTGGCTTCCAAAATCCTGGACAGCTTTATGTCAATATTATACAGATTGTTCTCGACTTACGACGTTTGCAACTTACGGTCACTCGTATGTACGATGGTCATCACAGAAGAACTGTGCACTTACGTTTCATTACTTATTACAGTACAGTACATTAATTTTATGTTATAATTTGTACATTGTATTATTTCACTATAAACAACAAGTACAATTTTTTTAAATACATAACAAATCAGACCAACATATTTTAAAATTCAGATACGTTACTTACTAACATATCCTTACGGTTAATATAGTATACAGTGATTTCCGACAGACCATTTCGACTAACGACGCAGTACGCTGAACGGAACCCCGTCGTTAAGTCGAGAACAGTCTGTAATTTCGTACCACTTCAAACTGGCAACAAGTAGAACAAGCTGTTGGAATACATGATCACTGCTAAACAAGTTTTTAAAAAAAAAACACATAACGGTAATAGTAGAAACTCAGAAACAGGCAACATAATTGTAAAAAAAAACTTGAACGACTATTGTGATTTATGTTACTATTAAGGTACAAAATGTTTTAAATTAGTCCCAACTAAGATGGTTTGGCCATGTCTGCAGAATGGGAGAAGATCGGCTACCACGACAAGTATGGGAAACTAAGAACCAGGGATCCAGACCTCCAGTACGACGCAGAGTCCGCTGGGAGGACAACATTAGACAATCTTTGAAGGACCGAGGACTAGAATGAAACGAGGCCAGGAGGAAGACATCCAACAGGATAGTATGGCGCTTTCTCTTCCAAACATCTACACCTCGTGGTAGAAGAGGAACAACTAAGCAAGTAAGTATGTTTTAAATTTTTAATCACCAGTGAAAAGCCGGTCAAAATCACGATTTGCGCATGCCTGTCGGACTGAAGACGTGAAAAGGAGAACATGCCTCTCTTTTGCCGGACGTCTGGTAACCCTATGGGTCGTTTGGTACACTCGCTTAGTTATAGTAATTTTTATTTAATCTGCACTTTACACTGTATCAAGCAAACTTACTTGCTGTACATAAGACTTACAATATGTCAACATATTCATCTGCCATGTTACATCGATGTATACGCCATAAGATACTTTCTATACATATGTATCTCGCGTTTGTTTGAAAACTGGGGTCGGTAACCCAGGAGGAGGGCAGTGAGGATGATGAACCTTACAAAGAAAGGACAGCGCTCCGAACTCGTGCAGTTCTCTCGAATATGATAGGAAACTCTATTCAGAATGATACAACAGGAGGCAATCTGATTATCAGAAGCAGTCCCCCCGTTGATCAAGTGTTTCGGCCCCTTATTCTCCTTTACACTCTGAGGGGGGCGGGCCCACCTGGGTCATGACTCTTAAGTGTCTCAGCCTCCTGTTGTCTTGTGTAGCAAATGAACCCATTCCACCTTTGTTGCAGCTTTAAAATCCACAATTCCGCCAGACGGAGGCAATTGTGAAAGTAACAAAGTAAAGACACATTATTGTAGTTGTTCCGCAGCACACCACTGACACACCAGCGTGAAGCCGACAAAGCGTGAAGCCATTACGGGCTTGCAACTAAATTCTAACCTCACCCGACACCTCATATAATACACCGCAGGTTACGTGTAGAGCCGCCATCCTTTTGCCAATACAACGAAAAACTCAGTGTACTGCGGACTTAGAAAAATGTCAGTATCAGGGTGTTTCCTATATTTTAGTAGCCAGCTCCAGAGTTTTTCTTGGGAATGCGAGAAAAAAGCATCTTTGAACCCAGGGACACCTCCATTTTAAAAGCCAGTGGAGGAGGTCCTAGTCCGAAATGTTCCTAGTTTTAAAAGTCTCCCCCCCCCCCCCCCCCCCGCGCCTAAAGATCTACTAGATCATCCACTGGGATCTAACGGTAGTCGAGATCGCCTAATTGCTGACCACTGTTTTAAAACATATATATAAAAATAAAAAGTGACACATTTTGATGTCTTGAGTAAAATCAAAAAATATCTAGGGACAGAAATATCTCTGGAAGAGTCTGTGTACACTAAAGCAGCGTATATAACAAAAGAACATATATTCAAAAGCTTTACAGCATTGTTGGGGGTTTAAATTGTTGGATTAAAATGTAATCAAAACTGATATATTAAAGTTCAATGGGGCCCCCAAAACACGCATAATACTAAATAGTTGCTTTCAGTGTTCATGTGTTGCTGAATGGATTTCATTCTTCTGACAAAGAAAACACAAAAAACCTGGTAATATTCTAACATGTTAGACCCACTTTAACATGATCTATTTCCGAAATTCATGAGATTAATTCAATATTAATTCCTTGCAAAGAAAGCTGCACAAAATCTGGCATGTCATTATTGCAAGCATTGTTAAAATTTAGCCCGCATTATCCAAGTAAAAAGAGTATTGTGTAAATAATAGCAAAGACTTTACCAACTATTGACTGTTTCATGGTAAAATTCTTACTGGATCCTAACCATGAGATCTAAAAGTAATTAACTTATAAGGAGTTGTGACTGAGTTGTGAGATAGCCCCCAAATGGTTATCTATGCCACAGATCACTCTTATTACAAACTGCATCAATGACTCAGTAAAAATAATGGCAGAATTAAAAGTCAATAATAAAAGAGTGTTATACACACATTTTACCAATAAATATGCTGCTAAGGAAATAAATGTAACTGATCAATGGAAAAAAAACACCATATAAATAACACCATTGCAAAATATCTCTCACTAGATTTATTATCTCTATTAGTAGTAGTAGTAGTAGCCTTTTCAGTCATGACTGACTATGGGAATGCGCTCCTGAGGTGATAGCCCTCAGCTGCTTTTGTTCCTAGTGTTCCTTTCAGTGTGTTCTTTTCTCTTCTGCTTGTTGTGAGAGTTTCTTTTTTGCCCCATCTGAGATGGCACTGTAGTGAGCATCGCTACTTGGTGCGATCTGCAGCTTCATCCTCTCAGGTTGCTTGGTTTATGTCCAGTACCTTCATGTCTCTCTTGTACACATCTTTAAACCTCAGCTACGGTTGCCCAACTTATCTGTATTACAAGTCCAATATTAGAATGAATTCTTTCTTCTTTTTCAAGTACCATGCTAGTGGTATAGAACATCATGTCTCTCCAAAACTTCCTGTCTCCAGTACACTTTATCAATTCTAGTGATGACTTTGTTGCATGCCATGATGTCAAACTGTCCAGTAAATTCTCTCTCTCTCTCTATGTCATCCTCTTATCTTTTCTTCCTTCAATCTATACTGTTGTCCCGATACATTCCAGTTTTTTTCTTCTTGTAACATGCCTGAAGAAGGTGGATTGCATCCTTCTAATGTTGATAATGCCATTCCAGTAATGTCCTTTCTATTCCTTAATGGCCACTGACTGCTTTGACGGTCAGCGGCTAAGGATCAAAGAAGAAGAATGTTGATAATAAACTTCTTTTGTGCACTGGCCTCTTTCAGGAATGAAATAACAGAATGAATTCACAAAGCATTAATTTAAGACCTATTACATGCCATACATATGCACACAAATGTGTATATCGTCTCTGAAACTTAAAAGACTTGAACATATCCAATGTGTGTATGGCAGCTCTTATGATTCATTTAAGTAAATATTAAAACAAAACAGAGCATAATATTTAATGTTAATAAAAATAATATTTAAAAGATCATAATGCAGAACAGTAAGAAATAATGTAAAGACTGGTTTCACCATTGATTTTTAAAACTGGCTCAAATAGGGGACATTTGACTGGAGGAAGCTATGTTGGCCAAAAATTTCAGCGTTTCGCTTCGAGTTGGTTTTTTTTATTTGTTAATATGGTCTCCATGTCAGACATAATTATTTTTGACAAAGCTAATCTTCTACCCCAAAAAAAAAATTAATTATCCGTAAACAGGTGTGACCAGTAAAATGATTTTTCAATGTGTGGTGTAGGCCTATTAAAATCAGATAAAATACTTTGTGTTATCCAGTCGCATACTAAGGGGGAAGCGAGGGGGGCGGTCCGCCCCGGGTGACAGTCAGGAAAGGGGTTCCTTCAGACACTGTTATGATAGTAGCCTACTTACTATTAATAGTAGGCCTACACAATACTGCCACATATGCCCATGACGTTGCTTTTCCTGAAGTTATTGAGAATTGTTAGCGTCTCATGTGATGACTCGTTAATGGCCGTGATACCCAAGAGACAAACATAACTACTTTTTTCAATTTATCTTTTCTTCCTAATTCAATATTAGTAGCCTACAGACTTAATCACATCATTATACCGTGTTAAATTACATAATGTTCAATCTGATTTATATTACACTGGCATACGCTGTTACGTAATAAGCTTGCGGTCTTGTATTTATCAAATGAACATTTCTTTAGGCCTACTTCAATAAAATATATATAATGCATGTTTTTATCATTGCCTACTGCAAATGGAAAATCTTAAGTGTTAAACTATAAAAATGTACTGTCTTAGAACGAATATTCTAAGTTATCTGTTTTGAATTTGCAGTTGTTTTGAGCGGAAGTGCCATCCTGCCCTTCTCAAAGAGCAGCTGGGAGGGGGGTGGGGGGTAAAGAGGGCGGGGACATGAACCCAATGACAAAACAGATATAAAGTTTTATAAACAACGCATACTTGTTTGCTTTTATAATGCAATTAAAGAAAGTTGTATTTGAGTTTAACGAGCACTCTCCGGACGGCTACGGATGCTCCAGAAGCAAAGCGCACAAAGACACGAACAGCGTCAATGGGAATCGCCATATTGATTATATTTTCGTATTCATCAATATATAATCGAGGGCATTTTAAAAAGTGGTAAAGTCAGAATGCTTCACTCTAGGAGGAAACTAAGCACAGAAAATGAAAAAGCGCTTGCTTAAAGTAAAATTTATTTACTTTTTAAAAAGTTTTCACTTACCTGTAGCTCTTGTAAATCGAAGTTTTTCCAATACTGACACATCGACTGCACATTCGCAGCCATCTTGAACGGGATTATAGGCTCGATCGATTGGTCACATGACTTACCATCTATCGGAAAAAGTCTCTAATAGGTTACACTGTCTTATGCATCGCTCGTTGATGTTATAACATACATATACAAATTATTAGTTATCTAAAATTAAACATTTGTTCCACGGTTTACACAAATTCACTCAAAACACTGTAATAGTCAGCAGGCGCTGAAATGACTCTAAAGCAGGGTTGCCAGTTTATTATTTTGACGCCTGATTCCATAAATCTGGCATTTTTAAAAATCGGTTGGCGTCGAAAAATTCGTGTGGCTTTTTGGAGGGTTTTGGCTTTTTAAAACAATTGGTTGGCTTAAACAAAATTCGTTTAGCTTTTTATTTTTTACGTATGAAAATTGCATGTACTGAAAGAAGTTAAGTATGCGTGTATTTAATTATATCAAAGAAATACAAAAAATAACGAATGAAGCTAATATAAACTGCAACCCATTATCTATGGTCACGTAGACATCTAGGCTACCGTTTCAATCCACTCATGCAACGAGACCTACTGATTATTAGCATTTTTTATATCTGGTTGCGAACGGGAATGGTATGTGTTTGTGGCAGAATAGCTACGAAATCGACCAGAGTCTGACAAACTGCATTGGTTTTGCATCGGATGGTGCATAAACCATGGTTGGTTGTAATAACTCAGCGTGTTCAAGACTGAAATATGTCTCCTCTCTGTGTGCAACAGAAATGTATCTACCATTTACTGGCTTTGTGCATTCAACATGCAGTTTCCACACTACCATCGCACATCGGATTTTAATTGTCAGAAATACCTCACTGATTTCGCCATAATGAGTTGAGACGACAATCGTATAAAGAATTGTTTTGAGTTATTAACACACCTACATAATCTGAACCTGTTCGAGCTGCCCCTCTCCCATTTGAAAAAACCTCATCTACTAGGTAGCTTGTACGAAAAAGGTTATGTTTAATATTTTGATGAACTGGGATGAGCTGTTGGCTCATTTCACTTCTGCTGAGCTAAGCTTTTAAAGGAAAGTTTTGTCAGACCACAAAATAACTACCTGTGCTTTGTGTTTGCTACACCTGTAGTACAAGAATTAGAACGATTGAATGTTCTTTTTCAGCAAAACAAAGCTGATCCACTCTGTCTGTACCAAGAACTATTCTTGCACCAGAATAGTCTTCAGATGAGAATGTGTGATGTCAGTCGGCAGAAAAAAGCATTCATCAAGTTGATTTTACAGCTATACATTAATGTTGTTGATTTTGAAAAGGCTTTTGACAGGATACACAGGGACAGCCTATGGAAAATACTGTGGGCTTATGGAATTACCAGCTGCATTGTTTCTATCATAAAAAGCCTCTATGCTAACTTTACAAGCAGTGCTGGGTTGAGCAATCTAACTTTTGAGGTGAAGACAGGAATACGATAGGGGTGCCCCTTATCAACAACTTTATTTTTGACAGTCATAGACTGGATCATGTGTCAGACAAAAGAGGGCAGTCCAAGAGGAATTAGATGGACAACGTTTTCTACACTAGAAGATCTGGAATATGCAGATGACATTGCACTACTCGCACATTCACATCAACACATCCAATAAAAAACAGACTGAACAAGTATAGCCAGTGAACATCAGTCTAACTCTAAAGAACACTGTTGGCATAACACTCAATGTCGGCACTCATGAGCCTATAACAATAAGGAACCAGAAGCTGGAACAGACGGACACATTTACATACCCAGGATGCTTAGTAACTCCAGACGGCGGAACAAGCAAAGACATCAAGAACAGAATGAATAAAGCGAGAACAGCCTTTGCTAGTCTCAACAACATATGACAGTCTTCCCAGTACAGCACACACACCAAATTAAGATTGTATGAGAGCTGTGTATTTTCTGTGCTTTTCTATGGTGCGGGATGCTGGAGAGTAACAGTGAAGGAAATGTCGAAACTGTCCTCCTTCCACAAAGTCTGCCTAAGGAAAATTCTCCGAATCTTTTGGTCGAATACTATCACTAATCAGGAACTACTTACTCGGAGTAACCAAGAGAACATGCACACCATCATAGCTGGCAGACGCTGGAGTTGGGTTGGTCACGTCGTCAGAAGAGACACAGATGCCCTCACAAAAACAGCTATGCTATTGACCCCTGAAGGAAAGCGAAAGAGGGGCCGACCAAAAACAACTTGGTAGAGAACTGTGGAGGCCGAGATTAAAAGAATGAACCAGAGTTAGGGCACTGTAAAAATGATGGCCGCCGACCGAAAAATGTGGAAGCAGTTTGCTGCTGCCCTACAAGATGGCCGCTGACTGCTTTGTCAGTCGGTGGCTACTGAAGACGCAGCAACAGTGATAAATGCAGTCAGTGACCCATAGCTTGACTGCTTGCGTCAGGGTCAGCGAACTAGAGCTGACCAAGACCCCACTCCACTTCCAAGTGGTGGTCCTGGAAACAGGCTGCATCACTGCAGTCTGGCTGAGAGAGTAGGGATCGAAGAGGGAAGGCTAACCCAGTCCCAAAAATGCCATGCTGAAACCGGATGAGTTGGGCCGAAAGGCGCAAATAACGCAGCTTTGCTGTAAACGGCGACACAACGTAACAAACGTCCTTTTCAGGACGAACGCAGAAGAAGTCGGTGACTAAGGATCAAAGAAGAAGAAGAAGTTGATTTTAATGTTAAGTTCTTAACATAATGGGAAAGGTTCCTAGAGCAGAACATGGGCGTTGAGGCCCATCTAGACATAGAAAATGTCAAGGCAAGATGTTTGTCTATGCAAGAAGAATCTTTCAGTCTAGTTAGACGTACACTTCCCTCAGCTAGAGATACTTTTCAAGGCTTGTCAAAACTGAACACTGTGATAATTTTGAACAAGGCTTCAAGGCTCCCACTTTCAGTTACCTTTTATACACATAGCAGAAAACAACACCATCACATTAGAAGAGCATTACAGAAAAAAAAACGTTTGTTGATTGGAGAGAAGAATCACATTTTAAGAAAGATGGACTCCTCGCAGAAAGTGACCTGTTTTGGATTGGTGTACTCCAACACAAGGCATTTAAAGAGCTCGCCGCATGTGCCCTTACGTGTCCAATAACCCCAGTGAGTGATGGTGTAGTTGAGAGTATATTCTCTATTGTACCATCAGTTAAGATAAAAGCAAGAAACAGAATGCAGCTTCATCTGCTTGACGATATTATAAGAGTCAGAGCCTAACTGTTGTTTTCTAATAAACGCTGTAAGGACTTCACTGCAAATGTTAAAACACTATACTTCTGACAAAGTATATGGCGAAGTTCTAGCGGGGATGTCATTGATGACCTCGATCTGGAGATTTTTTTGTGATATGAGTATGAATAATCTATTTAAATAGTTCGGCTTTTTGTGTGTTTGTGTGTGTGAAGGTGTTTGGCATGTTATCACAATTTTCATCTGGCAACCCTGATCTAAAGTATATTTTTAAAGAGAGTGTATGCAATCAAAATGGCGGAAACGGTCAATTGGCGAGATAAATTAAACTCACACCCGTTAGTGGAACGTTTAAGAAGAAATAACGCTAAAGGTTCTTCACATAAACAGCACACAGATGCAAAAAGTCTCATTTGTGTTTATGGGAGCGATCTTTATGTATGTGACACTTCTGAAGGCCACATTCTTCATTGCAATCTAAAAACTCTAATTGAGCATGAGGATACTAATGTCAAAAACGGACAAAATGACTCAAACACTTCGAATCGAGGGACTAATGGTGTACAAAAGGACACCGTTAAGTATCAGGTTGGTGTCGTTTGAATAACCATAATGAAACACTATATAATAGACACTTTTGTTTTGACTGAAATAAGAACAATTTGTTAGGATTAGGCAACGCTAACCCAGGCAGTTTTTAGTTTTACCCATGCCCCACAATGGAGGTAA
This sequence comes from Oreohelix idahoensis, assembly GCA_024509875.1. Lineage (NCBI taxonomy): Eukaryota > Metazoa > Mollusca > Gastropoda > Stylommatophora > Oreohelicidae > Oreohelix > Oreohelix idahoensis. The sequence continues at coordinate 28,243 of JAMPIV010004708.1, forward strand.
TTTTTTTTCTGCAAGTGATGTTTTAAAAACAGACAGTAGACATATATATTAATTTAACAGATACATGTATTATGCATCAGACTTTAGGAAACTGGCTGACGAATGTTGTGAAACAATTTTGGTTTGGTTTTAAGGAATATCTTCATTGCACACGGGCTACATCAGTGCACCGATCTCCTCCCTTAGATCACATTAGGAGAATCTCAGCACAGTGCACGAACTTTAGCACCAGCGAGAATCCCAATGTGCGTGTATAGGAGTCCTTGGATCCTTGGCTCTTTGTTTCCCATGCTTGTCGTGGTAGCCGATCTTCTCCCATTCTGCAGACATGGCCAAACCATGTATAGGAATCACACATTCTATAAATATTTTTGTGGTGGGTAGGTTTCTAATTTTTAAATTTTGCCAGGGCATCGGCCTTATGGCCTACTCTTTATGATGTCCAACTGCCATGAGATTTTTAACTTGCACATGGACCTCCTATTTTTTCGCCCTTTTCCGAGAAGGCTTGTCATTTGATCTCACTACCCAGGAGACCTGGGGGGAGTATGACATCATTAACACTGAGTGTAGAAATAATAAAAAATCAATTAAAATTGTGTAAATATTTATGCTTTACTTAATTCCTTGGTGATAAAAGCCCCAGAATCGAAACGTATATCCAGTTTAAAATTAATTATAAAAAAGTTTGATTACAAACAAATGAAAATTCTATTTTTTATGATTTTGTTGTTGGTGTGAAGTCACATATTGCTGAACTGGAATCTCACTTACACATTCCTTTTCCTGCACAGTTTCATTAATTTATTACTTAAAAATATCAAATTTGTTAAACATGCTAATCGAAAATAAGTTATTATTGCTATCGATACCGCTAAAATGCATTTATAAATAATCTATTGCGGTTGATCCATTGATAGTTAATGATTATGTGATGTGACTACTCTACTTGTAAACAAATGTCATTAATTGATGAAAGTATGCAAAAGTTAAGCACCAGAATACTTATTTCTCTACCAGCTCATAACATGTGGTCTACAGGAAGTGTTTACATGATATGAACATGCTATGGCCACTTATTTTCTAATTTTTCATTCAAATTCGGAATCATATCAAGGGGGGGTACCACATGGCCCGCAGGTAGCTATATAGCAACGCTAGCAACGGATGTAAAGCAAAAAATTTCAGCTTCACAAATATTTTAGTCACTGACTAATATTTGCACATGGGTGCCGCATGTAATGAAATAATTTTAAACCAGCTTATTGCCAAGTATTTTCTAACTTTCCATTCAAATTCGACATATATCACGCTGGCGCAGGATGAGCCCGTTGGTTAAAGTAAAGGCCAATCTGGCACATAATATGTCTCATAGGATAGAGTGAGTTAAGGTTTGGTTAAGGATTCCTAACTCTTACCACTTAACTATGGCGTCACTGAATTCTATGTTAAGGCCATATTGAACACACACCCACTGTTCTTCATTCCAACTGTTTGTTGTAGTCAGTCAGTTAAAATGAAGAATATTTGCCCACGTCGTTGGGGTTATGACTGAGTGTAGGGTTAGGTTTAGGATTCCTTATGTCCGAGTGTGTCAAATAACCCATCATAAAGAACACTTAGTCGATATAAGTTCATAGCTTGAAATAGAAAATTCTTGTTTAATTTTTAACACTATCAATGTTTTAACAGAAACTGTTGATCAGTGATGGATTCACTGTAGATGTGGAAGGCATCATTATTAATCGAAGCAGTAGCCACTTACTTGTGTGGGGTACTCATGGAATCAGAGCAGTCGAGCTTCCAAGAAGATGGGGAAAGAATGCAATGTTCGAGGGTGGAAAAGAAGCAGTGACCTGCAGGTAAAATCACAATTACTGTAGAGCAGAGCTTGTCAGCCTTTGTTTTTTTTTTAAAAATAATTCATCTCCCATTTTGATCTTTTTGTGAAATTTTCTAAACAGCTTGATGATTTAGATTTTGCTGATGACTTGGCTCTTCTGTCCCATAACCATAATCAGATGCAAGACAAAATGACAGTACTCTATGAGAGGTCACAGCAAGTGTGTCTGAAAGTACACAGGGGAAAAAACAAAGATATTGAGAATAAATGCAGGAAATGATAGCAAGGTCAAACTTGAAGAAAGACCATTACAAGACGTAGAATCATTCACATATCTTACTTACTTAGTCATTCCCCTTCTACCGTTAGGTGTAGAGGTTTGGAAGAGAGAGTGCTCTTCTTCCCAGGACTTCTGTTTAGCTGCTAGCACCTTGTTCTTTGCTTCTGTTCACATATTCTCTATATTTCTCTATTTGTCCTGCTGTGTTTTTAGCTTGTAAGTATTGTTTCCATGCCATTTTCTTCTCTCTTATTTTCTCTTTGACTTCCTTTGTCCACCAAGGTGTCCTCTTTCTCTTGTTCCCAAGTCGGACTTCACCACATGCTTCTGCAGCAGCTGTCTTCTTCTTCTTCTTCTTGCGATCGCATCTTTGATGATTACACCGTCAGACGAGTTCTCATGATGAATTCGACTGTTGTTTGAAGTTCCTCTTTAACTCCATATAGCTTTGAGTTTAGTGTTGAGTCATTGGGCCAGTATATCTTTCTTAACTGGTCATACAGAGGACAGTCCTGTAGAACATGCTCAGCAGTTTGTTCGTTTAATCCACATGTGCACAGTGGTGAAGCAGACAATCGTAGCTTGTGCATGTGTTTATTCAGTTTGTTATGCCCTGTCCTGAGTCGAAAAATAGTTATCTGTCCCTGCCGGTCGAGAGTGTGATAGTCGTCTTTGGGTTGGTTCTGTTCTCTTCTGATAGTCTGGATAGCTCTCTTTTTCTCAAAGTATGTGACTTCATTATCTTCTTGTTCACATTCTCCTCCCTTTTTTGCAAGTTTATCTGCCTTTTCATTTCCGGGTACACCACAATGAGATGGTACCCACTGAAGTATGGTTCTCTTTTTGGCAGCTACCTTGTTTAGTTCATTTCTCAGATGCGGGAGTTTACCACCCTTGAGAGCTTGCAGGACAGACAGTGCATCTGTGAGGATGACTACCTGGTGGCAGTCAGAGTTGGTGTTATAAATCATATTTGCAGCTTGCTCTAGAGCTTGAACCTCAGCTGTATAGTTGGAACAGAATTTACCAGTGGGAATGTGCCTAGTCTCATAGTGGTTGTCAGGATATGAGATAAAGATACCGGCACCTCCATTCCTAACAGCATTAGTTGCTGATCCATCTGTATAGGCATGTATCCATGATTGATCGGGATAGCTTTCTTGGATCATACTCAATGTAGCAGTTCGTTTTTGCAGATCATTATACTCACATCCACTTGTGAGACCACTGACTGATGTATTAATTTGGAGGGCACTGCTGGCCTGCTCCCATGGTACAGGGTATAGGGTGGGCTTCAGTGGTGTTGTCTTCATGGATAGGTCTTCTTGATGCTGTCTTATAAGTCTTTTCCCCCGATGCACAAAGCTGCTACGCTTTAGACGTCCCAATGCCAGATCATCTAGTCTTGCCTTCATTGGGTGCATTGGCATACTGTTGTACTTTTCCATCTGGATCATGGTTTTTGTGTCTCTTCTATGGGACAATGTCTGTAATCCAGCAACCTTCTGCATCTCTGTTATTGGTGTAGTTTTCATGGCTCCTGTAATGAGCCTGAGAGCTTGATTTTGCACCTTGTCCAAAGACTGCAGATGTGAGTTAGCAGCTGATGACCATGCTGCTGAGCTAAACTCTAAGTGTGGTCTTATTACTCCATTATAAATCTTCTTTAGATTTCGTTCATTTGCTCCCCAGTTGGTACCTGCTAATTTTCTGAGTATGCCTAGTCGTCTTCGGGCCTTTCCTTCTGCATTTTCAATATGCTTATTCCATGTAAGCCTTTGGTCAAATGTCACCCCAAGATAGGTGGGGTAGCTTTCTTCCTTGATCACGGTTGTCCCTAGGTGTATGTTAGCTGATTTGTCCTTGGGGGCGAGGGAGAACAGTGTTGTGGAGGTTTTGTCTGTGTTTATTGTGATAAGCCATTTCTCTGCCCATGACACTAGCATGTCTGCTGCCCGCTGCATTCTATAATTTGCTGTGGTGACATTTTCATCAGCGCACCAGAGTACTAGGTCATCTGCATATAAGGCAGCTTTAACTCCTGCAGGGAGATCTTTCACCAGGTCATTGATGTAAACAAGGAAGAGTGTTGGGGAAATTACTCCTCCTTGAGGTACCCCCTGATGGAGCAACACTTTTCTGCTCTGCAGACCGTCAAGAGTGACTCTAGTTCTCCTGTTATGCAAGTATGACTGGATCCATTTCATCATGTTGCCTTGGATTCCACTTCTCCTAAGTTTTGCAATGAGGCCATCTTTCCACACCTTGTCAAAGGCCTGCTTGAAGTCGACCCAGATCGTTAGGACCTTTTTCTTCTCCTGGAAGGCATCTTCTATTGCTTGAGACAAGTAAGTAACTTGGTCTTCTATACTGTAGCATTCTCTAAATCCAGCTTGTTCCGGCACCAGGATCTGCTCAGACTCTAAATACCATTTCAATCTGTGGTTGACTATTCGCTCCATAGTCTTCCCAACACAGCTTGTGAGACTGATTGGCCGGTAACTTGCAGCCTCGGTCTTACATTTCCCTTTCTTTAGTATGGGTATTGTGATGGCTTCTCTCCATACTTGGGGTACCGTTCCTTTCAACCAGCTGTGGTTGAATATCTCAAGCAGTTTTGTCTTTGCTGCTGAGCTCAGATTTACTAGCATTTCGTTGCTGATTTTGTCTGGGCCGGGTGACTTTTGAAACTTAAGCTTGGAAATAGCCTTCTGTAGTTCTCCTAGTGTGATGGGTTCCCTCATTGGGGCAGGAGTATCTGTCTGTCCCATGGTTGCCAGTATTTCTTTTCTTATCTCTCTCTGATGATCTATGTTAATGGGTAAGTTGCTTTCTGAACTGTATCTTCTAGCAAACAAGTCTGCAGCTTGTTTTCCTCTGAAAAGTTTGCCACCTTCATCCAATGTGATAGTCTGCCTAGGTGAGGAACGCTCTTCATTTAGAGACTTGACTAATCTCCAAAGTTTCCTGCCGTCTTTCTCAAGGTTCAGCGATGCCGTTTTAGTTCTCCAGCTTTTCCGTTTTTCTTCTAGCTTTGTTCTCTGAAACTCTGCTACAGCCTTTTTCCATTTGTTGTGAGTTTCAAGTGAAGGCTGAGACTCTGCGTCCTTTCTAGCCCTGTCCATAGCTTCCTGACGTTCTTGGAGTGTGCTGGACCAGTATGGTATGTAGTTACGCCGGCATCCTTTGGGAATGGTTTCTTTTGCAGCTTGTAGTATGCATCTGTTGAAGTCTTTTACCACTTCATTAATGTCTCTGTTCTGTACCTTGAGGGTAGTAGACAGCAGCGTGTTCACCTGATGCCTGAATAAACCCCAGTTGGCTTTTTTGTAGTTCCATCTTGTAATGGCTGGGCCTGTACTGAGAGTTGCACTCTGGACAGTAAGAAAGATTGGGCGATGGTCGCTTCCCCCTAGTTGGTCTCCTACTTCTCTACTAATAGATCCAGCTATATCTGGTGTGGAGAAGGCAAGATCTGGTGTTGAAGTTGTGTGCCATCCTCTGGAGTAGAAGGTAGGAGTATCTGTGGCATTATTGACTAGGATTAGGGAGTGATCATCTTGCCAAGTTTCAACCTCTTCACCTCTGTGATCCAGATGGTTATAGCCCCAGCTCTGGGAGTGGCTATTAAAGTCTCCAACTGCTATAAAGTTGGTGGCTGGTACCTGTATAGAGCTGAGACTCAGGGGTTTGTTGTTCGGACAGTAATAGTTCAGGAGTTCTATTTCCATCTTGTCTACCTTTATCTGCAACAGCTGATATTCTGCTCCATCCATGAAGGTTTTCCTTTCGTGTGCAGGAATGTTATTCCTTACAAGAGTAAGTACTCCTCCTTTTCGTCTATCTTTTCTGTCGGATCTGAAGCATTGATATCCCCTTATTTTAAAGGTTTGATCTGCTTTCAAGTGAGTCTCTTGGATACAGCAAACACTGACTTGCTTCTCATACAAGATGTTTTCCAGCTCTGTCTTTTTGCTGTATCCAGCCTGCTTGCTGTTCACTCCCTCTGCATTCCAGTGCATCATGACAAGTGGCACTCTGGGTTTCTCTTTTTCTGTTTTGTTTTGGTCAGTAGTTCTCCTCCGCCGTCTGCTGACTCCACAAGACGGTCTAGAGGGTCCTCCAGTAGCTGAGGGTGGGCTCTGTCGAGGCTCAGAGCCCGGCACTGCACCTGCCTGGTGGAGCTCCACAGGGCGAGCACCAGTACGAGATTTATTTGACGGTGTACTCTCCATAGAAAAAAAAAGCGAGTTGCGTGATACTGTGGTTTCCGGTGCGCCTTCTGGCCCAGTATCTATGACTTTAGCACCTGTTCAACGGGAGAGTGGGCTCATCCCTAATCTGTTTATGTTCCCAGTAGTAGACTATTCGCAAGCAGCCTGGGGGTGTCACTGCTCTGCGCGGACCTTGTTTACCGAGGCGGCGTCCGAGCTCGTATGGTGAAAATATGGTTGCATTATCTTCAAAATAGCCCTGTCTTTCCTGCCATCCTGCAACTTTGAGTTAGGGAGTTCTGAGCTCCAGTCTCTTTCCCAGGCATTTTATCCTGGCCTGGCACGCATACAGAGGACCCCACTTCTGGTTCTAAGTTAGCAGTTGGGGATAGGTGGGGTAGCACACTGTGCATTCCCCGTCATCCAGGGGGCTCTCCAACTATGCAGAGCTTGCACAATGCTGTGCTCTGGTTCTGGGCTCACCCAAGGAATCCTCACGTCCTGCACAGAGCCACTTCCAGATACCCACCACCTGCCAACCCCCCATTGTAGAAATCTCCTGCATGCGGCCATCCAGTCAAGAGCCAGTATTAAGTCTGGTGCCCAAGTGATCCCCCCAAGCTCAGTGTGCAATTCTGGGTTCTCATCATGCTGCAACACAGGGGGGATTGTGATGCTCAGCCATCTCTCTCAACTCTGCACCGATAAGTGACATCGGGGACTTAACTGTGTCTCAGTACTGGGAGGCCCCGTTTCCGGGTACACCACACACAGCCAATTGAGGCAACGGTCGCCGTGGGCGTGTCTTCAGTGGGGAAGTTGTGGAGTCTTCCTGTCCATGTTCTTGCACATCCTAACACTGCCCGCAAGACATCGGAGGTTTGGAGAGTGGCCTTCTCTGCTTTTTTGAGCCGGGGTGGGCTCCCCGGGCAAGTCTCGATGGGGATCGGGACGTGTCCACGCGCCAGTGGGCCCAGCATCGGCCGCATCTGTTGGAGGACTTGCTCTGCCAGGTTTGAGTTAGTAAATTCCAACTTTGTCATCTTCTTGGCATTGTGATGCTGGGGTGCCTGTGGATTTCCTAACGCCCCGGGTAGAAGCCAGAAGTGTACTGTGCCAGCTCTGGGGGAGATAAAGGGGGTGTTTCTGCGTCTCCTTGTGATACGTAGCCAAGGTAGGGCTCACAGTGCTCTTTCCCCGCCACCAAATTGCCTGCTGGTTACGCCGAGTTCTCCGAGGCTCTAGGCATGTGACCAAGAGTTGAAGGCAATAGGATCGTCACGTCCTGAGTCTCTGTGCCTGTACGATGGGTTCCGATCTTCAGGGAGCAGTCCACACTCGTTCCCACTCCCAAGACTTGTTCAGTATCCATCTGGCTCCTTCCCACCCACAGAGGGCGTGTACGGTGTAGTGCACCGGTTTTATTATCGAGGTTTGCTCCTCTAGATCCGTTGTGTTTAGCCTGAGGATTCGCACCCTCAGTTACCAGGACTACCTCGAGGAGGGTGTGGCTCTTCACCACGCACAACGATCTTGGGGTATGAGAGGTTTTGCTAGGCCAAGAGACTAACACCGCAATGGTTGCTCCTTTCATGAACAGAATTCACTAGGCCTAGGGTGAAGCAAGGGGGGAAACCCACTACCCACAACACCAGCACATCATACCCCCTGTCTGTAGACTTTGCCCCAGCAGCTGTCTTTATGATGTCCTTGAATTTAAGCCAGAGGGTTTCCAAGTCATCAGGTTGTTCTTCTGTGTTGCTCACCGCTGCAGCAATAAGCCCCTGATATCTGGTCTTAATTTCTGGCTCTCTCAACTTGTAGGTCTTAATGCTCATTCCTCCCGTTCGTTTACTTAGTTTCTTGCGGGATGTTGGGCAGTTCCTAGGCTGTGCAACTCTTTCAGTTGTTCTTTTGATTGTAAGCAGGTAGTGATCACTTCCAATCTTTGGCCCCCTCCAGACTCTAGCATCCCGGACATATTTGAATGAGCTTATCCTAACTATGGCATAGTCGATCACTGACTTCTCATTCTTTGTTGGTTCACATCTAGTGTATGCATGTATGCGCTTATGGAGGAACTTTGTGTTCGTAATGATCAGATTCTGATCACTGCAGAATCTAAAGAGTCACTTTCCATTGTCATTGAGAGTACCTTCTCCATATCTTCCGATAACTCCACCCCATCTAGCATGGTAATTTCCAACTCTGGCATTGAAATCTCCAAGCATGATAATTTCATCTAGGCAGTCATCCACTGTCCTTTGAAGCAGCTCGAAGAATTCCTCCTTGACCTCTGCTCTCTCATCCTCATTTGGCCCATACACTATGACCAGGCTGACTATGGTTTCTCCTTTTAGTTTTACAACCATAATGCCCTCTGAGACAAAGTTCCATCCCTTGATACTATCTTTTGGTTTTTGGCCACAATGCAACCCATGCCCCCTTTAGCTCTTTCAGATGTGGGTACACCACTGTAGCATGCCGCCATCGAGATCCATGACTCCTTGTCCCTTTTTCTTCGTTTCTGTTATAGCCAGGATTTCTAGTTTTGCTTTCCTCATCTCTTCCACCAGCTCCTCTTCTTTCCATTTTATACTTCTTGTGTTCCAAGTTCCATAAGTCGTAGTCCATTCCAGTTCGTCGCCTTTAGAATCAGTCCGGTTTTCTCTCTTGTAGTTCGCGTAATCGGGATTTAAAGCAAACAGGTGATTGGCCTGTTGTGCCTTTGCATGGTGGAGGGGCTGCCTCCTTATAGCCTCCATGCAGGCAGCCCTCCTCCTTTTTCAGCCGGGCTTGGGACCGGCCTAGACAGAGTTCATTCACATATCTTGGTAGCAATATACACAGACAAGTTGGATTGATAGACAATGATATCAAGCTCTCAGGCTCATTACAGGAGCCATGAAAACTACACCAATATCAGAGATGCAGAAAGCTACTAGATTACAGACATTGTCCTATAGAAGAGACATAAAAAGCATGATCCAGATGGAAAAGTACACAGTATGCCAACGCACCCAATGAAGGCAAGACTAGATGATCTGGCATTGGGACGTCTAAAACGTAGCAGCTTTGTCCATCGGGGAAAAAGACAGCATCAAGAAGACCTATCCATGAAGACAACACCGCTGAAGCCCATCCATGGGAACAGGCCAGCAGTATCCTCCAAATTAATACATCAATCAGTGGTCTTACTATTGGATATGAGTATAATGATATGCAAAAACGAACTACTACATTGAGTATGATCAAAGAAAGCTATCTCGAACAATCATGGATACATGCCTACACAGATGGATCAGCAACAAATGCTGTTAAGTGCGACGAGAGGTTTTTTTGGTTATATATATATATATATATGATAGAGAAGATATCCAGGTGTATCAGATGATACAAGGATAGAATGCCAGTCAAGAGTTCTGGTCTTAAAAGTAATACCCCAGTCTTAGAAGTTAGCACTGGTGTATAGTTGTCATAGGACTGAAAATCACTGGCCCAGATGGTAAGAAGTAGTACCAGGATTTAAGGTATCTCCTCCCCACAACTATCCTATGATAAATTAATGCTAGGGGATAAATGAAATGAATTCTTCTTCTTCTTCTTCTTCTTCCATCCTTAGCCAACGACCGGCAAAGCAGTCAGTGGCCATTACGCCTAGTGGCGTCTTAAGGGCAACAACGAATAGATTTTCTTTGCCGTTGTTCCCATCACGCCTAATGGCGTCTTTAGGGCAACGACAAATCAATCCGTTTGCTGTTGTTTCCATAATCAAAGTGACTGGCAAACGGGTGATCAGCCCGTTGGGTAAATGAAATGAATAAGAACTTTAAATACAAATGGTAAAAAGTAAACAAGTCCTCAGGTACAATTAATGAATCATTTAATATTTATATTGATTTTCTATTTCTGCTGTTTGGAAAAGAGTGGCTAGACTCGTCGGCTTCGCGCTGGTGTCTCAGTGTGTGTCCTTAGTTGTGATGTGCGACGGAATGAACGGAATAATTTGTCTTCTCTTTGTTACTTTCACAATTGCCTCCATGGCTGGCGGAGTTGTGGATTTTAAAGTTGCTACCGTAAGTGAAATGGGTTCATTTTCGATACAAGACAACAGGAGGCTGAGACGCTTGGGAGTCATGACCCAAGTGGGCCCGCCCCCCTTAGAGTGTAAAAGAGTATATCGGGCCGAAACACTTCTTCTGATGATCAGATTGCTTCCTGTTGTATCGCTCTGTAAAGAGTTTCCTATCATCTTATATTGATTTTCTATTTCTGCTGTTTGGAAAAGAGTAAGAAAAATATTCACACAATATTCACAGAATTAATGTTATCTCTCATCTAGAGTAATTGCAGTAATGTTCTTTCCTTTTAGAGAAATAGTGTTACAAAAGAAAGTCACTTGGCAATTGAATCAGTAGTACTGTCCTTTTCAATTCAGGATCTGGAATACTATTCTCTTGGCTAGTAAAGTTAATGAACACTTGCTTTACTGTTACTAAAAATACTGTTCTTAAAGTCCTTTGACTTTATCACAAGATTATCATCATCTGACGAGCTACTTGAAATAGATATGATACCTGTTTTAGCTGGTGTTTCAAATAAGCTTCTGTCAGTTCCTTTATAGAACACTTATCTTGGTTCCTGGATACTGATGACACTGTACTGTCATGGAGTTTATCAGTCTTGGCAGACCCAACAGAAGGGGAGCAAGAACCAGCTGTAGTTCACACGTTGGGTTCCTTCACTTATGTGGGATTGCCACTAAATGAATGTACACAGGCTTCTGATAGTTGACAGTATGGATCGAATTGTCAATTGAACCCTCAAACTTCAGAAATCAATACTGGACACTAATAGCTTGGCAGGCTGCACACATCTGTAGATGGCAAAGGCGTAGTGGCAGACTCTGTCCTGCGTCCAGTCTGTTTCAAAACTTTTTTCAGTGTCCCTTGTTCAAATTGCACTCCCCCTTTTAATTGGCCAACACGTTCAGCTGAGAGAGCATGATGTCACAGGCATGTTAGGTCTGCTTAATTTGTTAGCAAGATGAATGAAATTTTGACTTCTGTACAAACTTCCACCTCTTCCATCATTGTTCTAGACTTCTGTCCATCCGATTCTATCTATTTAGATCTCCTTAGAACCAGACAGTCCTGAGCTACAATTCCATCTAACCTTATTCGTCTGACCATTTAACATTCTCCTACCTTGCTCTAAAGTGTGCAGTGACCATATCAACTGACAATTTTATGCATTCAACTTACTATATCTTTCGTTCTGAAACCATTCCAGCCATAATACATATATGTGAATATAGAGGCAATCTCCCAGAATCAAAACATATAAATCTTTCTGCTATTCGTCCATCCTGGTCGTTATAACATCATTCAGAAGTTGGAACTAAAACACAGATCACTTTAACAACAATGTGGCCATATTGTTAGGCATTGTGACCCTTCTCGCTCGCCGTGGCACCGTCGCTTTGCAGTAATCGATTCTACAACCGTATTGGAGAAAAATTTTGCCACATTGCTCCCCCGTGTTTTTAAGCTGGACGATTGTCTAGCTTAACTATGGGTACAATACTGTTCTAAATTGTCCTTCCTGAAGTTAATTTTCCTTCTTTTTATCCTGTTCCAGTTCTATGGGATGGCGACTGAGAAAATCAGCACCCACGTTCTGTTTTCCAGGAATATATTCAATAGTAAAGGAATAAAGCTGAATTAATAATGACCATCTCAGCAAACGACAATTTGCATGACGTGATGAAGCCAGAAATCCCAGGGGTTGGTGATCACACTGGACAACAAATGGTTTGCCATACAAAAAGGGTTGAAACTTATTGATAGCCCACACCAATACTAGGCATTCCTTCTCTATGGTAGAATAATTCCTTTCTGCAGAGTTCAGTTTGTGGCTGGCATACGCAATACGAAAAAGTTCCCCAGGCTGTGCCTGAGACTTTTGCAATAAAGCTGCACCAATTCCTATGTTGCTTGCATCAGCCCATACTACAAACTCTTGTGTCATATCTGGTAACTTCAGAATAGGCATACTGGTGAGTTTATGCTTCAACTCTGAATAAGCATGTTCACACTCTGCTGTCCACTTTACTGTGTCAGGTTTTTCTTTCTTTGTCAGATCAGTCAAAGGTGCACACAAGGTATAAAAGTCTTGGATATATTTTTTATAAAATCTGCATAACGATACAAAAGACCTCACATCCTTTTTTGTCTGTGGTCTAGGTGCATTCCTTAATTTTTCTATATTTTTGGGATCAGGAGACATATTTCCCTGAGAAATTGTATGTCCCAAAAATTCTAACTCCTGACAACCAGTAACACACTTAGTTGGACGAGCAGTCAAACCTGCCTCTCTGAGTCTATCCAGTAACATAGATAAGGAATTAAGATGATCCTCAAATGTTTCAGTTGCAATGAGGATGTCATCCATAAAGTTGGTAATGGATGAGTTTCTTAAGGATTCCAGCAGTTTCCTCATCATCCTAGAAAATACGCTTGGTGCGTTTTTCAACCCGAAGGGTAGCACATTAAGTTCGTAGTGACCATCCGAAGTGCTAAAAGCCAGCATGTGTCGGACATCGGGTTTGACGGGAATCTGGTAATAGCCCTTACTTAAGTCTACTTGTGAGAGATATTTTGCTTTGCTTAGCGTCGAGAACAGCTGATTTGTATCCAGTAGTGGATCAGCTTATGATTCTATAATTGCATTCAATTTTCGGTAATCGATACCGAGTCGATGTTCCTCGCTTGGTTGTCTTAGAAGTACAACGCTTGAACTGTAAGGCGATTCTGACTTAAAGATGATCTTTTCTTGCTATAAATAATCAATCTCTTCCTTCAATGCCTGTGCCTTAGCATAAGGTATAGGGTAGGTCTTCATACAGATAGGTGTTGGGTCAATGACTTTCATGTCATATTCCAATAAATTTGTACACCCAGGTTTATCTGTTAACACATCTGCATGTGTTTGTAGTACCTTTTTAACTTGCTCCCTCTGTTCCTGAGTTAACTGAGTACTTATTTTGACTTGTTCATAAGTCTCAGTCTGTCTCAATGGATACTCTGTTGAGGTGAGGGGTTCATGCTTCATCTCAGTTGCGATGGTCAGTCATCATATAGGCTACCTCATTTGATGTCCTGTCATAATATTTAACCGATTGACATGGTACACCTTTTCTTTGCCCTTCTTGTCAATTTTGTAATTAGTCATATATACTTTCTCTAGCACTTTATATGGACCCTGCCAACTAATTTGCAGTATGTTGTTACTACTGGGCAAAAGAAGAAGCACCTTCTCTCCAACAGCAAGCTCCCTATCCTTTGCTTTCTTGTTATACTATTCAGCATGCTGAAGTGGGGTCTGTATCTGTCAAATGCTTGGTACAGCCCGATCTTCTACTCCCTGTGTTTGTGGGTCTTTTTTGCAGCTTCTGTAATACAGGTTGCTGACTAACCACACTTTTCTGATTATCCAGCCCATGGGGTTCCAAACATAATCTAGTCGGGGTGGGATGTCTTGAGTCCCCTCTCAGTGCAATTCTGAGAGTCGCCATGGTTACTGGTGCACAGGTAGACTTTTTGTGATTTTGTTTTCGCCTAACCACTGTATCTACCTTCTGGTTTCTCTTTGTAGGCCTACATATGCGCAAGGCTGCTGTAGATCCTGTAGTTGGTATACGCAATGTGTTGGGGTTTCCTTTTTAGATTCTGAACAGGTGTTCACATACCGAGCTATGTCTTCAGTGATACCTGGCCAGTAATAGTGCAATGCTGTCCTTTGATTGTCCTCTTTTCACACAACATGCCTAAGAAAAATTCACCGAATCTTTTGGCCGAATACCATCACCAACCAAGATCTGCTTACTCGGAACAAGCAAGAAGACATGCACACCATCATAGCTGGCAGATGCTGGAGCTGGGTTGGCCATGTCTTCAGAAGAGACCCCGATGCCATCACAAGAACAGCTATACTTTGGACCCCTGAGGGAAAGCGAAAGAGATGCCGACCAAAAACAACCTGGCGGAGGACTGTGGAGGCTGAGATGCAAAGAATGAACCAGAGTTGGGGCACTGTACGAAGGATGGCCACCGACCGAGCAAAGTGGAATCAATTTGTTGTTGCCCTACAAGATGCCACTAGGCGTGATGGCCACTGACTGCTTTGATGGTCGGCGGCTAAGGATCAAAGAAACTGTCCTTTGACAAGTGGTACCTTTTTTCATATGTCCACTGTTTGGTACAGCATGCTCCAGCTCCATAACTTTCTCCCTGTATGATATTGGCACTACCAGCTGTCCATGCCCTTGAGGTCCTGTTCCAGCTTTTCTATATAGTAGTCCATTTTTCATATAAAAGTTTCCTTTTTCTGGAGGGTTATGGACCTGGGGCAATTTGCCAAAACAAGGCTTCAATGTGCTATCTGCTGTTTGAGCCTTTTTCATCTCCTCTGGATGAATATTTATAGGATTTTCCTTCTCCTTCTTGGTGCTCGACCTGGTCTGGACTGCTGCCATGACAACAGGTTTTATTGGGTCACCCAAGAAGACATCTACATCCCAGTATCAGCGGGTACACAGGTTTATCAATCACTACTGCTCTTATCACTCCTTCCACGTAGCAAGATTTCACATTGATCCTTGCTTTGGGAAGTGTCATGGTTGCTGTCCCCTTAGTTGCCCCTTGTATTTCCACTGTTTCTGTGGTAAGTTGATCAGGGTGCACTAGGGTTGAACTCAAGACTGAGTCGAAATCTAAGCATGTATCATATAAGCATGTGACTTGAGTGCTGTTCACAGTCACCAGTTGACTTACAGGGGGATGACGGAGGCTATTCTGACTCACTGTCAGTTCCTTCCTATCCTCCCTATTCCCATGCAGCTTGATGAGGAGGGTTTTTCCTTTTACAATCTGTAGTATTGTGGTTGCTCATCTTGCAATGTTTGCACTACTTATCTCCTTGTTTGTAGGGTTTTTTTTCGAGTCTGAAGGTTCTTGTCCTTATTGTCAAATCTTGACTTGTTTTTTGTAAGGATGATCCTGGTTAGATCCATTTCCTTCAAACTTGGTATAGTTATGATTCTTTTTGAATCCTTCTGCTGACTTCTTTTTAAGTCCTTGTGTCAGAGAGCGAGCTAGTTGATGACTCTAAGCATATTTGATGATATCTTCCATCTATTCTCAATTCTGTGGCCTAATGGATATGAACGCAGTTTCATGGTCTAGATATACCAGGTTCGAAACCTGCTGCAGGCGGTTTGGTTGCAGATCGCTTTGTGTGGATTTTTAACATTGGTATAAGTGCCGTACCGTTCAGAAAGCAATGGCAAACTACTGAATGAAAAAATTGCCTAGAAAAATCACAAACGGCCAATAAAAGCTGGGGTTGATTGCCACGTCCTGTAAAGGATAAGCAACTAACTTTTTTTTATTCTCAATTAGGAACTTCTTGGTTTCCAGGGCCATAGAATCTAGGAGTTGTTCTATCATAATCATTGTAGCGTAAGGTTTTCTCGTATGAAGATAGGGTTTAGAGAAGAAATAGAATTTTCTCCAGAATGTATGAAGTCTCAGTGTCAGAGAAGAGCACTGGTATCACAAGTGAGCTACGGCTGCGAATACTCTGAGCTAGACAATAGTTTAAGGCTTCAGAAATATACTGTGCCGCCTTAGCTGGAGTAACCCATGTGATATTATAATAAAATTAGAAAAAGTAACTCAACTTAAACAGTTAACAATTTAACAAGAGTACAATTTCATAATTTATTATTTACACCTATCTAATTATGTAATGAAGGGTCAGTGTTGGACTATGGTGTATTATGGTTATGTATTTAAAGCAAGTTGATAATATATTTAGAAGTTTAAACACAGAGAAAAAGTCCCCATAGGATCTTTAAATTAATTTATACCAAAAAATGTTCTCTCACTGTGGTTATTTATACTAGTCTGTCTCTTTTATTATATTCCCTAATTTCTCATCATCTGACCGTTGAATGTCTCACATTAGCCACAGGAATAGTCACTGTGTCACTCAGCTTTTAATCAGCACTTGTCCCGATATGGGTTGACACATAACCCTGTTGTTCTGAAAGTCACACTTCAGTCCAATCCCAGCAATCAGGGGGAAAAAAGCTATGGAACACTTCAACCTCTGGGCTCCTGTTATGTTTAGGTAGCAGGATCGAAGGGCCACTTGACTTCAGGGTTTTTGAAATTCGAATATAGAACCTGGAACAAGGAGTATCAAGTGGCTAGGTGATGTCATGGAGACCTATTACATCCTATGGTGAGTATGAGATGAGGGTGTCATCAGGTGTCTGCATGTATGATAAATGATACATGGCTTTGTATGATTTAGATATAGTGAGACAGACTGCAAAACATTGTCTCAAATATAATAATACATGAATAATCAAAGCAATATGAATATATGGACACGATGCAACCTTTGCCTTCCTCACATACATGACAAGTCAGTACTGGTCTTGCTTGTAGGTTATAGACCCAGACAAAACCAGAATGGTTATATTTAGCCCTGACAAGGACTGTGGAGGTTATATTTGAGGTTTTCCAATCTTCAGCAATCATATCCACACAAACAATATGTCCGATACATTCACAACACACTAAAATCTGAAATAAAATTGATATTATTCACATAAATATCTATAGTAAACCTACACACCCTCTAAGATCAATTCCAAGCTCATATGAAGACTATAATTTGCAAAGAATGTCTGCCCTGCATGCAGTGGTAACTTACATAGTATAGACAGCACTCTACTTCGACTTCTGGCTGGGTTTTTAGTTGTGTGTATTTTGAACTGAGCGCTTTCGCCTTATATACTGTGCTGGTGGGCGTCTCGGGGAGCACCAATGTTTTGTCCCTTTCCAGCACTGAAGATTTCTCTCATTTAGGGTATTATGTGTAACTGTCCCAGCAATCGTTCCAATACACAATTGTCGTGAAGTCGGATTCACAACACGTCATTTTTAACCCCAACGGCACGCCATACTTTATGACAGTATATCCTTGATGAACCAATGGAATCGCATCTTCATGCAGTGCTTACAAAACGTACTAGTCATAATCTCTTCTTCTTTCTTCTTTGATCCTTAGCCACCGACCATCAAAGCAGTCAGTGGCCATTACGCCCGGTGGCGTTTTGTAGGGCAACAACAAATTGATTCCACTTTGCTCGGTCGGCGGCCATCCTTCGTACAGTGCCCCAACTCTGGTTCATTCTTTGCATCTCAGCCTCCACAGTCCTCCGCCAAGTTGTTTTTGGTCGGCCTCTCTTTCGTTTTCCTTCAGGGGTCCATAGCATAGCTGTTCTTGTGATGGCATCGGGGTCTCTTCTGAGGACATGGCCAACCCAGCTCCAGCGTCTGCCAGCTATGATGGTGTGCATGTCCTCTTGCTTGCTCCGATGTGGTGGATTTGGTGTTATAGATGTTATTATTTAATATTATTTGTCTACCAAGTGAGGTCAGCTGTGTAGGCCCCTGAGTTTAGTAGTTGATGGTTAAGTATTTTTAGGGAACCTAGCTGCTACCACCCTATGATCTCACTTGGCTCTAGATTTTTATTTATTAGTTATGTGAGTACGTCTAAGTGTCTAGGGTAATGAAGATATAATGCAGTGTAAGACAAATCAATACAAATACACTTTAATTCTATCACATAAATAGGACTGGGTCAATACAACAACCACATACAGACTAACACTCTATGATATATCTTATAGAAGTCTGTGGCTGAATATTATGTAATAGTCTATATTACAATTTTATTTGCCCTGATTCAGAATTTTCTAAGTCAGGACCAACAACAAAATGAAAATTATGGTTTTATTTACATAAAATTAAATACCACAATGGATCTTCTGTCCATATAAAGCAATATTACAATCTAATTATATTTAGGTATTACTATAGACTAAGTTAACACTGGTAATTAATGGTGGGTTGGGGTATTTTCATCACACCTTCTCTTTTCTCTCTCTTGTGGAATGTTTATTCAACAGTAAATTATTTTATTTATTAAGTTCTAATACAAGTGGATGAACTCTTAGTGCCGACACAATGGCACTTATCTTCCGTTGGTAGTAGTTACGATGCTGACAATCTCCTATATTTCATAGGTTTGATTCGTGGTAGACAGCGTGTACCAGCAAAAATTTCAACCGAATGACCAATCTGACACAGTCCCTGGTGTAGTGTGGTAGACAGCGTGTACCAGCAAAAATTTCAATTTTCTCTCATGAAGATAAAATACACCAGGGTTCTGGCACTAACTTAGTACCAGAACAAAAACCCTGAAACAAGGTTATGATTCTTTATAACACATCTACAATATCATTCCACAAGTAATACATGGTATAATTCAATAAAAAGAAAAGGGTCAGATCCCTCTGACCAACCCATTTCAACCATTTTCATCTGAGATAACAACTCATACCAGTGCTCCTATTCTTCTCCGTAATGGCTACAACGCCTCTGACACTTCAACAATGATCCTCTCCCATAGGATAATGTGGGTTAGCCTTCCCCACTGGTAACTGTGGAAATCATTTTAAGTTATACAACTCAGGTAAGTTTTACTGCGTGTGAGCAACCCCATAGGCCCTGCATAAGTCTGCTAGGGGACCTATGTACTTAGTCGCAAAACATTCCCAATAAAGCAGTATCTTATACACCAAATTTTTGTAATAACAAGGTTAATAAATTTCGTTCTTACCACAATTCAATGGAAATATCACAAACATACGTTGACTGGCATTAGCATTTATATATATATAAGTTCAGCTTTGCCCTCGTCCAGACTGCCAAGGTTTTTTATTTTATTTCACTCTTAGCACTGCTGTTCTCAACGCAGCTTGCATACTAACAATTATGTATCAAATGGCGACAAGCCTTTGGAAGCTTTTTGCCAATATCACTAGACTGGCCCAATCACAGCGAGGGTCTAGCTATTCAATTCAAATTTGAAAAAAACAAAACTTTAAACATACTAGGAGTGAGTCTGCCAAATATATTTAGCTTTTTGGGCCAACCAATACCCTCCTTCCTATACTCCTATACTAACCAATCGGATTTGAATCACTCTAATGCCTCTTTTTTAAACTTGCGTCCCCAAATAATGTTATAAATAGAATGAGCAAAAACAACAGTCTTACCGTTCGAAGATATATAGTATTATTTCAATATCTTGGTTAATAATTGGGCTACTATGTGTATTAAAACATATTATTGCTCAGGAGACTCTAAGCTATCCTTATATATGATTTTTATGGCCACATTATTTGTCGTTTGGATTTTCATATTCGTCACTGTTAGTCGTCAATTATATACTTTTCCATAAGTCGGCCATCTTTCCCCCCTTCTCTATCATTTTTATTCAACATAAAACAACTTGTTTGGGTTACGTCACAAATACACTACTAGACAGGAAATGAGAGCCGACTGTGTGTGTGTATATACATTTCAACTGCGAGAATATAATACGATGCATGCATGGCTTTGCGTCTTGTTTTTCAAATCTGCTAAAGGCAATACTGTCGCGCTCTCATTACAATTTGGCGTTTCAAAACCCAAATGCGTGACAATGGTAGCATTTCTTCTGTCGCTCCTTCATCCACCTCCCTTCTTCTCTCTCTCGGTCTTGGAACAAACACTCCTTGACACTGCAAAATGTTATTTTTAATTCTCAAGGACGAACTAGGATAGCGTGTAAGATTTGACGGCGAGATCATTTTCTAAGCATTACCACTGCACAAAATTCAGCGCCCTACTGGCATAGAGACGACGATAGGCAACCACACACTGGCGGGTTTATTTATTATCATAGGAGTAAAATCTTACTGAATTTAGCGATTATTTCACAGATTTCGCTACATCCGAGTAAGCAGATCTTGGTTGGTGATGGTATTCGGCCAAAAGATTCGGAGAATTTTTCTTAGGCATGTTGTGTGAAAAGAGGACAATTTCGACATCTCCTTCTTTGTAACTCTCCAGCTCTCCACGCCATAGAGAAGCACAGAAAGCACACAGCTCTGATATAATCCTAATTTTGTGCTTGTGCTGTACTGAGAGGACTTCCAGATGTTGTTTGGACTAAAAAAGGCTGTTCTTGCTTTGTTCATTCTGTTGTTGATGTCTTTGCTTGCTCCGCCATCTGGTGTTACTATGCATCCTAGGTATGTGAAGGCATCTGTCTGTTCCAGTTGCTGATTCCTTACTGATTTGGGCTCAGGGCTGCTCACATTGAGGAGCAGAGGTAGACCCAAGAGAAGAGAGCTGGAGACGGAGGTGAAAATGATGAGGAAAACGTGGAGAGAACTTGAGATGATGGCACGTGACAGGTTGAAAGGCTGACGCTCTGCGGAGAGCCAAAGGGTAATGGATGAATTTTGCTCCTTATGAAGAATAGGGCCACCATTTAACAGGTTCCTTCACAGAATGCCTGTACTGGCTGTTGCCGCAGCAATTAGTTTTACATGATGAGGTGCGTAACCTCTTATGACGTGCGTGAGGGAGCAGTATGACTATTGTCTCTTCTGAAGAAAAAAAAAGTCACAATTTTAAAACATGGACTCGAAAGAGTGACGCTCAACTTTCCCGCGTTATAATAATAATGAAAAATGGCTATACTTCCGCTTCCCAGTCATCTAAAACTTCTAACTGGGATGAAACGAAACAAAAACTTAGTTCAAAGAGGCCGACCCTGAACACTGGCCGGTCGTCCTCTGAGAGCCTTACAGATTTACTTACTTACTTACTTAGTCGTTCCTCTTCTACCGTGAGGTGTAGAAGTTTGTAAGAGAGTGCGCCATACTATCCTATCGGCTGTCTTCCTTCTGGCTTGGTTCCATTCTAGTCCTCAGTCTTTCAAAGATTGTCTAATGTTGTCCTCCCAGCGGACGTTGGGTCATCCTGGAGGTCTGGATCCCTGGCTCTTAGTTTCCCATGCTTGCCATGGTAGCTGATCCTCTCCCATTCTGCAGACATGGCCAAACCATCTCAGTTGGGACTGTTCAGGTTGGGTTTGAGCCTAGATTTATTGACCTCAAATACTGGCCGCACGTCCTTTATGAGTTTAATAAGTGGATTTTAGGTTTATTACTGGCAAACCTAAATCAATACTCTGAGCATTACTTTAGCACATGGGTTAAAACAGACCAACTCTGTGAGCATTGCTCTGGAGTCAGAGAGTTCACATAAAATATTATCATGCAAAAATAATGCAGCACCATAACAAGTCATAAAGCCTGACTGACATTGGTGCTTTTTTGTGGTATGTGGTAAAGAAATGTCAGTAATAAAAGTAACCAGCACGAAATATGATATCTTTTAATGAATGACAGTGCTGCAGATAATACATACATTAATTATTGCATAATTGTCCAACAGATAATTACATTGCTTCCTTTTGATACTTACACTTCCAGAACTATTTGCATTGGGGAAAGAACATTCTCCGGGAGCCATTCTCTTCGTGTAAGGCAGGTTACTTGGCACCCTGGAAGCAAGACAGATTCTCATTTGGCTCTTCTTACATCTGACAATATGTTCAGGTTTGTTTTAAACAGTTGTGCATACACTCATAATCATTTGCAGTTTACTTCTGTGTAGGTTAACCCTTTCATGGTAACTGTGATTTTGATCAGATTTCGTCAGTGATTTAAAATGCAGTTTGGTATATCAGGAATTGGTAATATTTTTTTTAATTCAGATAATTTGATCTGTAAAACGTATCTCTATATTCACATTTCTGTTTTTATCTGCTCGATTTTCAGTACAAGAAGCATTAATTAAAATATTTACTAGTTCATGTCTGTCTTTTTCTTTTGGTTTTAAATGGATTGCATCAGTAGCCGTCTTTGGATCTGGAAACAGATGACCTTCAGTCTAAGATCCGGTTGATCAGTCTCTGATTAGTGACATGTTTGGCCCGTTTAATTTTTCCATCAACAGGTCCTCATTTATTATGGAGTTTTCAATGCATTTTATCAAGAAATAAGGAGATGAAGAATGATAATAATCAAAAGAATCTTTTTTTTTTTCATTTTTAGGGGAAAATGAAAATAAGTAATATCAGTGAAAATTGTTTAGGCAGTATATCGCATCATTCCTTGTTTGAAGTAATTGTGATGTAGGCATGCATGTGGTTGGATTTATTATTGTCACATCATGATGGGAGTTTTATCAAATTTGATCTAACTTTAAGGATAAAATATAGTGTAAGTTAAGTTATTAGGATGGGAACAAAAACTAGTTTATGAGTCCTGCTGAGCTTGCTATAGGTAATTCTTTGGATTGAACTGGGAAATTTGCTGTCTGTATTTTATATTCCCCCACTTTTTGGCCCGTTGAATACCCTATATTCATTCATAACCCTCCACTCCCAAAGGAGCATAGGCCTTCAACAAACACATGCCAAGTCCTCTTGTCACGTGCCATCATCTCAAGTTCTTTCCATGTTCTCCTTATCATTAATATCCTATAGCTCTCTACTTTTCTTTGTTCTAATCCTAATGATGCTTCTGTAGTCTCCTTCACCAGCACTCATCAGCCAGTTACAGTTTTGCTGTCTTACATATGTCCTGCAGGTTACCAGTATCTCTTCTTCATATCCTTCCACAGTCTTTCCTGGGGTTTTTCTAATATGCCATAACCAGCTGTGCTTGCTGAGATGATGTTTGAGATCATAATGTTGCATTTTGTTTGACCTAAATGTCCACAGTATCTATGACATTCAGCAGCCTGATCAGCCTATCAGTATCATCAACATAAATACTGGAGATGTTTCAGTGGCCTACTCCCCAACTAGATCTCTTGTTGGTGCTGCCCTGGGAGAGACAGGAGTTGCATTTGATTTTGGACCACCTATCATCTTGCAGCCAAAACTGAGGGTCATACAGACGTCTAACAAAGTGGACGCCATTGAAGTCTGGCCTGTATATTGTGTGAGGGGCAGTGGAGAAGTCATGCTGATCTACTCACACCTTTCACAGTTCAGGTAATATTTTAACAGTTCCAGTTTACTTTTTTCCTTTCCCTTTTGCTTAAAGGCAGTTTTATTGCATCCTGTGAAAATTTAAGCCACAGATCCCCAATAAATCAACTGCTGAAGCAGTCTTGTTATGTATGTTTAATAAATCAACTACTGAGACAATCTTTATATGTATTTTTAATAAATCAAGTACTGAGACAATCTTGATATGTTTTTTTTAAATAAATAAATCAACTGTTGAAGCAACCTTGATTTGTATCAGACATAATAGTTTTCTTGGTATATCTGTAACAAACGACACACAACTGAGGGAGGCAATGTTTTAAAAATCTAAATCCAAGCAAAGGCAAACTGTTACGTCCCTTAACAATCAGAACTCATTTTTACAATTTGCCATATCTTTTCATCGCTAGCAAAATCAAGCTTCCAGTCCAAGGGCCCCTTATGATGTATCCTCCAGCAGAAGACAACTATGGAGTGGATGCCTGCTCTATTCTCTGTCTCCCCACTCCATTCCCGGTAGTGGTCATCAGCACATGTGAAGGAAGGGTCCATCACTGCGTTCAGCTGCCCAGTACTCTAGACAGCGACGCTTCACAGGTGATCTTAAGTTTTGACCCATTTTGTACTGTTACCTGTAAATATATTATACTAGCCAATTTTATGTTGACGTAGTATACACTTTTAAAGATTAGTAGAATAATTGCTGCAAGTGACAATCAAAATGTACTTAGAGAAAGACTCCAACAGGATGTGGGTTCTTCTACAGGTAGTCCTCGACTTGCGATGGGGTTCTGTTATGACTCCATCGTAAGTCGAATCACCCCTTAAATGAATTGACTTATTACATATTCCCAAGTCTGTATTCCATTCTATCATCATTTGTCAAAGTCATACACTGTGCAATAAATAAAAGGGTTGAAATAAAAGATTTTACGACATTACAGTGTGTTTTATTGTACTAAAAAGCTTACAGAAATACTGTTAAAAATGTACTGTAAAAATGCAGGTACAAAATGTGGTACACAACAGCCACAAACACAAATTTACAATAATCTGTAACAGTCTGTACATAAATACACACTTATAGCGCACATGAACAATGGAGACTCGATGTATGAAGTCTGAGGACATGATGTCACGTCCAGTGGTAATTAATGTTTATTATCAAATCCAGTCAATGTTTTTAAAGTTCATTGCAGTAGAATTCTTCTGTGAGCACGTTTACATTATCCCAAACCATAAATGCCCCTTAGAACATGAAAAGTAAAATGGCTTAGGTTGAAAATCATGGGGAAAAACATTTTCACCGAAAAAATTTTAATTTTTTATTATTTTTTTTTGTTAGGTTCTCGTAAGTCGTGCCAATTGTAAGTTGAGGACTGTCTGTACATAAATTGAAAGTAGTAGTGAGTTGGATCAAAGACAATGGTGTCAACCTAATTAAAGAGGGATTTCATTTAATCTAGTGTATGGAAATCAAAGTAATCAGCTCCTGTGCAGAAAAGTCAAAGGTCTATGTCCTCTTAGTTGTTTGAGGAGCATGAAGGACAGCTAAAACTCTATCCTAGATGTTCATGAATTGTCATAAATGGGTGCTTGCATAAAATAAAAATAAAAAAAAGCATGGAGCGGTGAACTAGAGGCAAAAATGGAACTGATGAGGAAGACTTGGCATGACATGGAGCTGATGACACATGACAGGAGTTTATTGAAGGCCTGTGCTCCATGGGGAGGTAAAGGGTAATGATGGTGAGGATATGATAGAAGGACTAAATCAGTGTGAAGAGATCACCACTATGGAATAGTGTAATAGATAGACTAAGTAGATGTGATGATGTCACCACTATGGAATAGTGTAATAGATAGACTAAGTAGATGTGATGATGTCACCACTATGGAATAGTGTAATAGATAGACTAAGTAGATGTGATGATGTCACCACTATGGAATAGTGTAATAGATAGACTAAGTAGATGTGATGATGTCACCACTATGGAATAGTGTAATAGATAGACTAAGTAGATGTGAAGAGATCACCACAATGGAATATTGTAATAGATAGACTAAGTAGATGTGAAGAGATCACCACAATGGAATAGTGTAATAGATAGACTAAGTAGATGTGAAGAGATCACCACAATGGAATAGTGTAATAGATAGACTAAGTAGATGTGAAGAGATCACCACAATGGAATAGTGTAATAGATAGACTAAGTAGATGTGATGATGTCACCACTATGGAATAGTGTAATAGATAGACTAAGTAGATGTGATGATGTCACCACTATGGAATAGTGTAATAGATAGACTAAGTAGGTGTGATGATGTCACCACTATGGAATAGTGTAATAGATAGACTAAGTAGATGTGATGATGTCACCACTATGAAATAGTGTAATAGGAGGACTAAATAGATGTGATGACATCACCACTATGAGTAGAGTAATAGGAGGACTAAATAGATGTGGTGGCGTCACCACTATGGAGTAGAGTATTAGAAGAACTAAACAGATGTGATGATGTCACCCCTATGGAGTAGAGTATTAGAAGAACTAAACAGATGTGATGATGTCACCACTATGGAGTAGAGTATTAGAAGAACTAAACAGATGTGATGATGTCACCACTATGGAGTAGAGTATTAGAAGAACTAAGCAGATATGATGATGTCACCACTATAGAGTAGAGTATTAGAAGAGCTAAACAGATGTGATGACGTCACCAGTGTGAAATAGATCAATAGATGGACTAAATAGATGTGATGATGTCACAGGTGTGAAATAGAGCAGTAGGTGGACTAAATAAAAGTGATAATGTCACCACTGTGAAACAGAGTAATAGAAGGACTAAATAGATGGGATGATGTCATCACTGTGAAATAGAGTAATAGAACTAAATAGATGTGATGATGTCATCACTGTGAAATAGAGTAATAGGAGGAACAAATAGAAGTGATGAGATCCTCACTGTGAAATAGAGTAATAGAACTAAATAGATGTGATGATGTCACCACTGTAAAATAGAGTAATAGGAGGAACAAATAGATGTGATGAGATCTTCACTGTGAAACAGAGTAATAGAACTAAATAGATGTGACGATGTCATCACTGTGAAATAGAGTAATAGGAGGAACAAAGAGATGTGATGAGATCCTCACTGTGAAATAGAGTTATAGAACTAAATAGATGTGATGAGATCCTCACTGTGAAATAGAGTAATAGAACTAAATAGATGTGATGATGTCATCACTGTGAAATAGAGTAATAGGAGGAACAAAGAGATGTGATGAGATCCTCACTGTGAAACAGAGTAATAGAAGGACTGAATATATGTGATGATGTCACCACTGTGAAACACAGTGATGCGTGATGCCATATGATGATGGATGGCATCCGCATGTCTGGTTTTGTGTAGTGTGCAGATGTGTTCAGTCAAACAATGTTCATACAAAAATAACAGGGCAATCCACATAGGACGTCAGTAAACTCACGACGTATAAAGTCAATGATTCTTGTAACAGCCGTTGACGTTTTTCTTCATTATTTATTGTGGACGCCACAGTGACAAAATGGTTACGCGAATATGTAGGCACATCAAACAGTCATTATCACAGCAACATTCAATACAGCAATAGACGGTAGACAGCATTACAATGATGAGTCAGATGCATGTTATATTTCATAGTGCTGTAAATGTAGTCAGGTGAAAAACTCCATCCTTTTCTATAACAGCCAGGAGATAACCAGATGTATGAGATCAGTTCACTCTCCTTAGTCTGACTTCAGCAAGACAGACACGTCTGCCGAAGTATAAATAATGTCCTCAAAAATATCCTCTAGATAATAAAGGTTTTCCAAACCTAGTTCATTTAACAAAGTAGCAAGTAATGGTCCTTGGGACATGCATCAACCGATGCAGTACAATACAGCGACATGTGAGCTGGGAAAACATCTCGTGACGACGACTTTCGAAGACAGGCTATGAATCGAAATCGCTCACGACCCAAAATCGATAGAGTTAATGAAAAGTCAATTTACCTTGCTTTCAGGAAATACACAGAAATATCACGCCTCCCGACATGTGGGAAACACTAGAGGTATTATCTCGAATAAACGAAATATCCATTAAGAGGACTACACATCCCTGACAGAACAAAAAAATAGCGGAGATCCCCTCTTCAACGAGGCATCTCTTTCGCCATTCAAATCGCTCACTCCACTAGTGGTGGGCGGAAACCGATCGACCAAAAAACAAGACAAGTCATGCGCAGTCCAGCGCAAAAAGACCACAGCTCAAAACTTAACTGCATTCATACCAACGCGAGAAGACAAATGCTTACCGAGAAAAGTGACTATAAATTTCAAGCAGTTGTTGCCCTTGCGTTATAAAATAGATATTGTAATAAAACGATGTTGCGAGAATTTATCACGCAACATATCACCACCTCCTCCCGATAAAAAAAAAATGTGGAACATATTTTTTTTTTTTAAATATCAAAGAGCATGCGATAAGCGGCTCAAAACGCACGAATTATGCGCTGATAATTAATTAAATTGCCTAACATGAGGCTAAATATAGAGTGTCTGGTGAGGATATACCTCAACAGAAAAATAAATATGTCTCAAAAAATATTCACATCGGGGAGGTGTCACCAACACACATCACGTTAGCATGTAAACACAATATACGTATGCAAGTTACCATAATCATCATTAAACAGCATACTCTAATATTGTCTTTAAAAATGGATGTACAAATCTGATAGGAAAATTTAAATAGTACATTCTTTGACATGTAATGACATAAGTACATAGTAAAGTTAAACTACATGACGATCCAGGACATATGCTCTGGTATTCCGAGGGTAAGTACACAATCTAGAACTCGTCATGCTTGATACTAGTAAGGTAAGTCCTCAGCTCAACAATGACATTCTGAGAAAGTACAAGCAATATAATGCTAATTAATAACTAATATGCTTCATAAGGTACAATACATTATTAATAATTGTGGCTGTTTAGTAAACTAACGGCCCTTATATTAACTACTCAGTCCTCCTCTATCATCTTAAAAAACGAACAGAAGAAGATGACAACAAAGCACGATAGTGTGTACATATAAAGTAAGTACAGATGTGCTAATCTATTGTAGAAATATAGGTGTGTTATGACTCTGTAATATATGGAAATATAGGACAGAAGTATTAGTTGGAGTCATGTGGGCATCTAGACAAAATGTCAGCCATCACATTATCCGCACCACGGATAGCTCGTACCGTGAAGTGAAAAGGTTGAAGAGCTATAGCATATCGAGTGGATCTCGAACTCTTCAAATTCTTAGTCTGAATAGCTGTAAGAGCTTTCTGATCAGTCTCTAGAATGAAATGTGCGCCCAGGAGGAATCTTTGTAGCTTTAGAATTGACCAAACCATCGCTAACAACTCACGGTCTAAAACCGAGTAGTTCCTCTCTGCCGCATTTAGTTTTCTAGAAATGTACATAACAGGATGCAGAGTATTTGCATATTCTTGCATCAGTGCTGCTCCAATCCCAGTGGATGAAGCATCACTCCGAAGAACAAAAGTCCTATCAAGAGTAGGTAATCTTAAGATGGGAGGAGAAGAAAATATATTCTTGATTTGGTCTAGTGAAGATTGGCATTCTTCAGACCAACGGACCAGATTAGGCGAACCTTTCTTCAACAATGTTGAGAGAGGTGCCATGATCGAAGATAAATTTGGAATAAATCTCCCATAAAATTGAATTAAACCTAAGAGACTCCTAACTTGTTTCTTCGTTTTAGGAACAGAGATGTTCAGTATTTTGGAAGTATTGTGGTCTTCTGTCTTCAAGAGACCATGACCAACACGATGACCCAGGAAAGAGATTTCACCAAAACCAACAAAAGCTTTAGAAGGTTTTGCTGTCAAATTATTCTCACGTAGAGTGGACAGTAAGTCATATAACCCTAAATAGTGATCTTCCCAGGTATCACTGAAGAGACAGATGTCATCTAAGTATGCGATGACATCCGAACGATGTGACAGAATTCGACGCATCATGCGAACGAAAGTGGCAGGGGCGTTCATGAGACCAAAAGGCATAACATTCCATTGAAATAGACCCCTAGGTGTAGAAAAAGCAGTAAGAGGTTTGGCATGCTCTGCTAAAGGCACTTGCCAATAACCTTTAGACAAGTCAAGTTTAGTGAAGAATCTAGAATTAGAAAGTCTAATCAGTAGATCTTCTAACAAAGGCATCGGTTCAGCGTCGAACTTTGTGACCTGATTCAATTTGCGATAATCAACGCAAATTCGTATGTTCTTATCCTTCTTCCGGACAATAACCATGGAAGAAGAATATGGTGAAGTCGATGGTTCAATTATATTTAATTGAATCATTTCATCCAATTCCTTTTCCACTTGCGACTGAAAGTGTATAGGAATAGGATACGGCCTAACCCTAATTGGATTATTGTCGGTAAGAATTATGTCATGTTCTATGACATCTGTGTGTCCAGGAATGTCAGTGAGAACATCCTGAAATGTTTGTAACATCGACGAGACTTGTCGATGTTCGTCACCAGAAAGATTAGGAGAAACAGAAACGTTTTTCCAAGATTCCGTGGAATGTAATGGAACCACTGGAAGGGGAAGGTTGACATCAGAGAAGGTAGCTTCCTCATCCTGAATGACAGACAGGGATGAATAATGACCGTGAGGTGCAGGAGCATCATCCGTTGCCTGGAAAATAGGCAGCAAATAGTCCGGACGTTCGTGAAATTCCGAAAGCATGTTTATGTGGAAAGTTTTATGCTTTCCATCAATATCGACCACATAGTCAACATCGGAAATCCGAGAGACTATTGCATACGGACCTTTCCATGCAATAAGAAGTCTATTTTCCCTACTGGGGAGTAGGACGAATGCTTTGTCACCTGGACAAAGTTGTCGTAGACATCTATTCTTGTTAGCAAACTGCCTTGCCTTCTCTTTAGCAATTTCTGATGAAGCAGTTGCTAGCTTACATGCCTCAATGATCTTTTGTCTAAGAGCAATGACATACTCATATGAGGATTGAGTTTCATCGCTAATATCATCGGCAGTGATGAGATCGTGTAATAAAGACATAGGGCCGCGTGGACGCGCGCCAAAGACAAGTTCGAAGGGAGAAAATCCTGTGTGTTCATTAGGGACTTCTCTATAGGCAAAGAGAGCCGCGGGTAAAACCCTGTCCCAATCTTGAGGATGATCTTCAGTTATCTTACCAAGCAAAGTCTTGAGCGTTCTATTCAGACGCTCAACTAACCCATTAGACATAGGATGGTAGATACTACTGAGAGATCGTTCAATATGTAAGGTAGACATTACCTGTGACATAGTGTCAGATATGAGTTGAGTGCCATGGTCTGACAATATTTCTCTGGGGAACCCCAAGCGAGAAAATATCAACCAAAGAGCATCTGCGATATCTGTAGTAGATATGCTCTTAAGAGGAATAGCCTCTGGCCAACGTGTGCACATATCGACACATGTAAGGATAAACTGATGTCCTCTGGCCGACTTGACCTTAAAAGGGCCAATAATATCTATGGCCATTTTCTGAAACGGCCGAATAGGAATGTCAGCAGCCTGGATAGGCGCAGCATGTCGTGGTCCTCTAGATTTGACCTCCTGACATACCTTGCATGATCGGCAGTAAATACGAATGTCCTTATTGACAAAAGGCCAAAAGAAAGCCGCAAGGACTCTCGACTTCGTACGGGCAAAACCCATATGTCCAGCACATTGCGAGTCATGAGCATGTTGTAATATTTGCACTCTCATGCTCTTGGGAACAAGAATTTGCGAATGTGCCGACGTAGTCGAATCTTGTACCATACGTACAAGTACGCCGTTTCTCATTGCAATCCAAGATTTTCTATTTGTATCCTGATTCGGATCACCTTTCTTCGCAAGAACGAAGAATTTTTTTAAAGAAGGATCTTCTTCTTGCAATTTTATGAAAGAGTCACGAGTGATTACTAAGTGACTATCTTGGCTATCAACTTCATTATCACTATTCAGTGAAGTTTCGGGTGTTTGTAGAGCTTGTGCTCTTGTAACTACTGCATTTGTAGCTTGCATGTTATTATCTTCCCAAGCAGCAATCTGCTGTGGGGTACACTCCCTAACTCCGTGAATACGACCAATAATAAGGTCCGCAATAGGATTAGGTAAGAGACAAGCATGCACATCTCCAGTAAAGAAAGGAGTGGCAATGCGAATTACAGCAGTAGGATATTTTTCTAGAGTGCCGCCAAATGTGACACATTTAATAACCCTTCCTGTAGCACAAGATGGATCTACAAGCGATTGTCTAACACCAATAGTGGTGCATCCGGAATCGAAAAGTAGTGAGACCGGAGTATCATTAACAAGACCCTTATGTAGAATTAAAGAACCCCTCCCGTCATGCGCAACAGCAGCAGGAAGAGCGGGAAGTGGGTGACCACAACTCAAAGTAGTTATGGTACCCGGTTCGAATAAAGTACTGCATTGGGGGCATTTGTTTGCTCTCTCAAAGTCAAAAGCAGAACCAGTGACAGCGTCAAAGTTTTTACTATCAACAACATGATTACAGGCTCCCTCAGTTTCCTGTTGTACAGCATTAGCCTGCTGATATCTCTTTTTTTTGTGTTGAGATCTACCCCGACTATTATTACCTCTGAAGTTATCAGAGTTATTATTATCTCTGCAGTTATTATTGTCTCTATTGTAATTGTTATCCTGGTTCGAATTCCAGTTTCCACGATTACTATCATGTTCACATTGATGCGAACATCTATTTGTTTGGTTCTGAGGTCTTCGGCAGGAATAACCTCTATTACCATATCCTCTTTTGAAATGCTTATAATTATTAGGGTGATAGTAACGAGTACTATCAGGTTGTCTCCAATTCTTCGAAGAAGAATCACCATGAAATTGATTTCCATGATTTTGACAGAAATTACCGCTACTCTTTCTATCAAAATTTTGTTGGAATCTACGAGCAAAGTTTTGACCATACGGAGCTGCCGAAGCAACTGGTAAACCTTCTTTCACCTTAGAGTTACCCATGGTTATGTGTGGGTGCGCAGTTACGTATTGGCAACAGAAATCTTCCATTTCTTTTATTGTTTTAGGTTTACGTTCATGAAGGAAAGCAAGGAAAGACTCATTGACAGACGACATGACTTTGTCTCTAAGTATTAAGTCCATAAGTCCTTCATAAGTTTTTTCCGTCTTAGATAGTTCAACCCATCGTGAGAAAGTAATGCGTATTCTTGCAATAAACTCGGAGAATTCAACTCCATTTTCAGGTAACATGTTTTTAAATTGTAGACGATAGCCGTCTTCGTTAAGCTGATATTTCTTTAACAAAGCGGCCCTGACAACCTCATAATTGTTCTTGTCAGGTTCATCCACCATATTTAATATACTTAGAGCTTTACCTGTCAGTATCCCTGATAACTGATAAACATATTTTGCTTTGTCTATGTTATGAGCTGTACATGCTTGTTCAAATCTGTCCAGATAGAACATTATGTCATCACTGGAAGGACTAAATGTTGGTAACTTAATCTTAAAAGTATCATTATTAGCCTTACCAGAAGATGAACCCTTGTTTGAATCATTACCATTACTCATGCTCGTCAATTTCAATTTTTCCAACTCTAAAGCTAAGACCTTTTCTTCATGTTCCATTTTTGCTTTCTCTTTCCTCTCATCAGACTCTCTCTGTAATCTTCTTTCCTCAGCCTGAGCCTCTTTTTGAAGTCTTTCATTTTCAGCTTCTTTTTCAAGTCTTTTATTTTCAGCCTCTTTTTCAAGTCTTTTATTTTCAGCCTCTTTTTCAAGTCTTTTATTTTCAGCCTCTTTTTCAAGTCTTTTATTCTCAGCCTCTTTTTGAAGTCTTTCAGCTTCTAGCTGTAGCTGGAGTTTTCTCTCCTCAGCTTCTGATTCCCTTTTTTGTTTTTCCATTTCCATTTGGAATCTTTTTTCATCCACCTGCATCTGCAGTTTCTTTTGTTCAGCTTCCATTGCTTTATCATATCGAGCAGTTGCAAATTCTTCTAACTTATCACCAGTCTTCCCCACATTGGCCACCAAATGATGCGTGATGCCATATGATGATGGATGGTATCCGCATGTCTGGTTTTGTGTAGTGTGCAGATGTGTTCAGTCAAACAATGTTCATACAAAAATAACAGGGCAATCCACATAGGACGTCAGTAAACTCACGACGTATAAAGTCAATGATTCTTGTAACAGCCGTTGACGTTTTTCTTCATTATTTATTGTGGACGCCACAGTGACAAAATGGTTACGCGAATATGTAGGCACATCAAACAGTCATTATCACAGCAACATTCAATACAGCAATAGACGGTAGACAGCATTACAATGATGAGTCAGATGCATGTTATATTTCATAGTGCTGTAAATGTAGTCAGGTGAAAAACTCCATCCTTTTCTATAACAGCCAGGAGATAACCAGATGTATGAGATCAGTTCACTCTCCTTAGTCTGACTTCAGCAAGACAGACACGTCTGCCGAAGTATAAATAATGTCCTCAAAAATATCCTCTAGATAATAAAGGTTTTCCAAACCTAGTTCATTTAACAAAGTAGCAAGTAATGGTCCTTGGGACATGCATCAACCGATGCAGTACAATACAGCGACATGTGAGCTGGGAAAACATCTCGTGACGACGACTTTCGAAGACAGGCTATGAATCGAAATCGCTCACGACCCAAAATCGATAGAGTTAATGAAAAGTCAATTTACCTTGCCTTCAGGAAATACACAGAAATATCACGCCTCCCGACATGTGGGAAACACTAGAGGTATTATCTCGAATAAACGAAATATCCATTAAGAGGACTACACATCCCTGACAGAACAAAAAATAGCGGAGATCCCCTCTTCAACGAGGCATCTCTTTCGCCATTCAAATCGCTCACTCCACTAGTGGTGGGCGGAAACCGATCGACCAAAAAACAAGACCAGTCATGCGCAGTCCAGCGCAAAAAGACCACAGCTCAAAACTTAACTGCATTCAATACCAACGCGGGAAGACAAATGCTTACCGAGAAAAGTGACTATAAATTTCAAGCAGTTGTTGCCCTTGCGTTATAAAATAGATATTGTAATAAAACGATGTTGCGAGAATTTATCACGCAACACACAGTAATAGAAGGACTGAATAGATGTGATGAGATCACCACTGAAATAGAGTAAATAAATAGATGTGATGATGTCCCTATTGTGAAATAGAGTAATAGAAGGACTAAATACATGTGATGAGATCACTACTATGAAATAGAGTAAAAGAACCAGACAAATATTTCTGAAAAAAAAATCATTTTAAAAACGTAACTTTCAATGAATTACTGTGCATTTCATAAAATGTCTTCTTGTCTTTTATTTATTTATTATTTTTATTGTGAGTTCTTTTGAGCACATTGATTGTAATTTAATTGTGTTCATTAATTATCTTATGTTGTCAAACTATATCTTATAGTCTAATACTCTGGCAAAAAATTATCCAAGATTAACTTTGGATTTTTCAGGTGACATCATTGTCAACATTATTAGGGTACGGGCAGGGCCGGATTAAGCTAGTGCGGGGCCTGTAGCATATGTTAAGAAAGGGGCCCTATATTAAAAAAAAAAAAAACAATAAAACAACACAAACATATTTGAACACATACATTTTTAATTTGCATAGTAATTATCATTATCAATTAATTCGTGCTTGTAATCCTATAAACTTGCCACTCATGTTGCTGGCGTTGTCATAACTTTGACCACGGCAGTCTTTAATATCAATGTCATTTGCCTTTAAAAAATTAAGTAGACTTTTAGTAAGCTGTTCAGCACTATGACCTTCCATATCCAAAAATGTCACAAATCTTTCAACTGGTCCAGATGGCAAAACATAGCACAGAGTCAAAGTCAGCTGGTCCATATTAGATATATCTGGAGTAGAATCCAATGAAACGGAATAATACTTGTATTTCTTCACTTCACAGAGAATGTGATCCAGTATATGAGGGCACTGGACATGGATCCAGCAACATGGGAGGATGAAGCTGCCGATCGCACTAGGTGGCGATGCTATTTGCGGCGCCACCTCGGATTGGGCGAGGAGAGGCTCACGCGGGAAGCGGAGGTGAGGAGAAAACGTCGAAAGGAGCACCAGGAAAATAAGCAGCTGAGGGCTGCCACCTCAGGGGCGCATTCCCATGGTCAGTTATGACTGAAGGGGCTATTATGCTGGATCCAATCAGATTGATGAATTCCTCACACGTTGTTTTAGATTGATATGATGTATGTCCAAATCCTTTGTTTGCATGAGTACTTATATGCTCTGCCAGAAAAGGGTCAAACTTGGCCAGTAATTCTAACAACCCTAAGTTATTCCCGTTATAAGGGTACCCAACAATTTCATCACTGCCACGAAATGAAAGGCCTCGTTCTGCTAAAAACTTCACAACTTCAATTTTTCGCTCTAGAAGTTTGTGCCAATACTTTTCTTGAATGTCCATTTGTTTCACAAGATGGGAATGCACACGTTCACCTTTGTTTTTACGAATCAACAGTGAAATTAAAGCTTGTCTATGTGAGGAGCTTTCTTCATGTCGACGCAATAGATTGCTTGCATTTTTCCAGTCATTAAACCCTTCCACAGTAAACTTTGATGAACATTCTGAACTCATAAGCTTGCATGGGAAACAGAATAGGCGCCCTTTACTTTCTGAATAACCAACGGGCTGATCACCCGTTTGCCAGTCACTTCGATTACGGAAACAACAGCAAAAGGATTGATTTGCCATTGCCCTAAAGACGCCACTAGGCGTGATGGGAAATAATGGCAAAGAAAACCTATCTGCTGTTGCCCTAAGACGCCATTAGGCGTAATGGCCACTGACTGCTTTGACGGTCGGTGGCTAAGGACGGAAGAAGAAGAAGAAGACTTTCTGAATAGCATAACCATTTTCTTGCATGTTGCTTGTTTGTAAGTTTATGAATATGTGTAAAATAAGACTTCTGACAGTATCGAGTTTTCTTTTCAGTGTCATACAATCGCACGGATGAAGAGAAGGCACTATCAACATGTTGACATTTTTCACTTCCCTTGGATATGCAATATTCACGCTTACAGTCATCTGTATTGTTCGGCCAGTCACCAATATCATTAGAGTACTTCTTCGTTTCACTTATTCTTTCACATTCAGACTCAGTGTATACTGGGTTTTGCTGTATGTTTTCTGCTGCACAGCCTGCACTAGTACTAGTTGTTCCTGTACTTCCAGCTTCAGCGGTTAGAGTACCACCACCATGAACATCAAAATATTCTGTCAGCTTACGTGTTTTTGATATCACAAGTTGATCTCTTCTTTCTTTTTCTTCCTTCGCTTTATGTTTTTCACTTCCAGAAGCATAATTACGTCCAATATCTCTGTGTCTACTGCTCATTTTTGAGTTTTCTAACCTTACAAATCAAGAAATTTTAATCAAGATCGAAAGAGAGTGCGAGCACGCCGTATACCTCAATTAAAACAGGAAGTTTCCGTTTCTTAAATTCTAGTTTTTATTGTTAATGCAAATTCATTTCACAAAGAACGAAATAAAATTAGAGGGGCAGTCGCCTAGAGCCAAAAAAGTGGCTTCCGTCCAAACGTGACCAAATTTTCAACGCCACTTAAATGGCTTCCGTCCGCAAACAGTTAAGATTAAAATAATGAAGAGTCACACTAAGTCACCCTCTTATGCTCTTTCTCTCACAATTTCGTGACACCAAATGAAAAGGCGCTAAAGATGGCATAAATCACAAGATCATTGGTTTAACGCTCGTATTTATTTTTCTTCTCTCTAACCAGCGGCACTCGAGCTTTCCAGCTCTTTTGGCCCAATGACATGTCATTGCGAGGCTGGGGGGGTCAGTGGACTTTCCTTCCAACCCGGTCAGGAGCTTCGCTCCTTCCCATCAAGGCTCGTATTAGAAGATGACCAAAAAATTATGTACATATTTATTGGCACGGGGCCCCTAAAAGCGCGGGGCCCGTAGCATATGCTACTTGTGCTACTACGTTAATCCGGCTCTGGGTACGGGTATTGTGTAGGGTGAATGAAAAGTCACTGCTTATTTTTAAATTGTTATGTCCTCACTTGTTTCTAATGGATACGTGTGAACCACTTGTCAAAACTAGGAGCAAGAGCTGTCATTTGACTAATAACACTAGTCAACAAATTTTCAAAAGTTATTTGTACCAGAAATTAAATATACCATTTCTTATTGATTTTGACATGCTGATTTCAAATATCATAATGAAATTCACCAATTGGCTCTGGTTTTTAAAAAAATGATGAATTTACATTACAGTAATACAAATAATGTATGCTTGTTTAATTCTCTGGGGTGAACAGCTAGTCTTTCTACTTTAGCATTATAAAAATTGTGGTTACATACTCAATTAATTTATATTTCAACATAAAATGATAGAAAAAATAAAAACATTATTTAAAGTTCACATATCATGTTTTAAAAAGGCACAATTGAACCCATTCCATCATTATTCAGTCGCTGTTCGAGCTCTCTTTATGCTTGCTTCTTGTAGTCAATCGAAGGTGTCTCTTGTCACAGTCCAACAGTAATCAGCAAGCATTGAAGGGCTCCAATTGCCTTGATACCTTGTCTCCATAGCAGCAATGTCCTGGTGAAATCGTTCACCATGCTCATCACTGACCGCTCCACAGTTTGACGTAAAGAAATCCAGATGAGAATCCAGAAAATGAATTTTCAAAGACATGTTACAGCCAAGACTCTTATACTTCAGAAGGAGATTTTCTACAATTTCATTGTAATTATCAGATCTGTTGTTTCCAAGAAAATTGTCCACCACTGACTTAAATGCTAGCCATGCTGCTTTTTCCTTGCCATGCAACACATAAAGAAACTCGTCATCATGAAGAAGTTTTCGAATTTGCGGACCAACAAATACTCCCTTATTTTAGCTTCACTCAGTCTTGGAAATTTTCTGATGAGGTATTTGAAAGCCTCATCTGTTTTCTACATTGCTTTGACAAAGTTTTTCATGAGACCCAGCTTAATGTGCAAGGATGGCAACAAAATCTTGCTGGTGTCGACAAGTGCTGGGTTCTCAACGTTCTTACTGCTAGACTGCAATGACTGCCTGATTGGCCAATATCTTCTGATGTAATGGTCACTTCGTGCACGGCTATCCCACTCACAGAGAAAGCAACAGTACTTGGTGTATCCACCATGTAGTCCAAGCAAAAGAGTGACCACTTTTAAGTCACTGCAAAGTGACCAATGATGATGATCATAGTTTATACACTTCAAAAGCTGCTTAATGTTTTCATAAGTTTCTTTCATATGAACTGCGTGACCAACTGGAATTGATGCTAACACATTACCATTATTCAACAAAACAGCTTTAAGACTTGTCTTGGATGAATCAATGAAAAGCCTCCACTCTTCCGGTATGTAATTGATTTTGAGGGCTGCCATTAAACCAGAAATGTTGTGGCACGTAGAAAGGTCACCCTCTTTGAAAAAGAATGTAATAAGCGGCTTCTGGCGGTTCCTATACACAGAAATTGTAACACCTTCTGCCAGGAGATTCCACTGTTGCAATCTGGAACCCAAAAGCTCCGCCTTGTTCAGTAAATTCAGATCTCTTACAAGATCATTCAGTTCACCTTGGGTTATTAAGTGTGGTTTAGTGGATGTAGTTTGCTCAAAATCTGGGTCGCTTGAGGTTGATGGTTCAGGACCACCAATGTCCTCTTCTTCCTCAGTGGAAGCAGCTGAAAATGATTCTGGCACTTTGGGAACTGGTAGGTCATCGCCATGTGGTACCGGACGTATTGCAGAGGGGATGTTTGGATATTCCAGAGTCCATTTTTTCTTCTTTGATATGCCTTTCCCAATTGGAGGGACCATGCACTAACTAATGGCACAATTTTATCAGAGATAAGATATTTATACACAAAGGTGATGTAATCATAGGTAGGATTGCATCATCAACTTCTAATTACATTTTTATTGGTCATTAGAAAAAATTATGCAATCGCCCACAACAGTTGCGTCATATATATAAATTGACCGTAATTAAATAAACTAGTAGCATATATCTTGAAAACTAGAGCCAATCAACATTTTTTAATGTCATTTTCGTTTTCAGCACACCAAACTTAGTTAAGATCAGCTATTTTCATTTCTGGTACATTTTGGTTGTTGACTAGTGTAATTTATATTTTTTTTATATATATATATTTTTTCCGGAAACAATAAAAATAAAATAAAATCTATAATGGCCAATAAACGGACATAGCAATAGACAGCAACAATTGCTACCTGCTTTGAAGTCGTGTGTTCAACACCAAGCTGTATCTCACGTAGGGTTATTGTTGTTTAACTAGGGCTGCTGAGCTTCTCTCTCTTTTGCAGCCAATACCAAGTTGAAGACTCTTTGGTATTATCTACACTGTAGATCTAGGCTTTTCTGCCATTCTGAAATGTGTAGAGTTGAAATCATGAGCTCCAGTTTCTCCAGCTTGGCTTGCATTTAAAGGATTGTTACATCTGGTCCCAAGCTAGGAGTAAGGAGTGCGTGGCATACTGTGCATTCCCCACCATCCAAGGGGGCTCTCCAGTTATCAGAGCTAAAATACTGTACTCTGGTTCTGGGCTCTCCCAAAGAATTGTCACGTCCTGCACAGAGCCACTTTTCAGCTTTCTCTGCCTGTCACTGGGTCCACAGTGAGATCCTTCTGCATGCAGTCAACCGAGTTAAAGCCAAAGAATTACGTCTGGGGCTCAATTGACTTCTCCAAGCTTAGTGTGCAATGCTGGATTCTCAATAAGTTTCACCACAGTGGGAATCCCTGGAAGTATGTGGATGTTTTCAAGAGTCAATGAGGATATAATTAGCCTCACAGACAAAGGTTCACTTCCACATACATATATTGTAGCATTGTGCATAGCTGGTGGTCATATAAGGATGACTCCAGATATGCCACCATGCATATGTGGCTTGGCATTTTATGTAATAATATGGCCTTCAGTTCTCTTTATCTGGACATTTTCATTTAAATTAGTTGCATAGCTGTGAAGAAATAACAGTTTAAAAGAACATAAAATGACTTTTCAGTCACTCATTAGATCAGTTTGTGCTTAAATTGTAGCTCTTCTGTATTTTATTTCTTTATTTTATGTTTTTATTCCTGCGGACTGCAGTCAGATATTTCCATTGCCACACACCCAGTGTCCAGCAGCACACACTTGTATGAGCCTGTCCCTGAGCCTGTGTTATATGTTATTGAAACTGCAGAATTGGAGCTGTGCCTTAATGTGCCCCGATTCGAAGGGGAGGCCTTGACTGAAGATGACTTCATGTGTCCAGTTCGTTTAAAGAAAGGTGAATGAGCTTTCCTATTTACATTTACATATTAAAAGAAAGAAAAATTGTGGGATAGTTAAAACTGCTTGGTTTTGGCAACACTTGTAGGGGCTCCAGTTATTCTAATTAATTTGCGTCAGGACTTGTGATTATACATGCAGAATCTTTTATTGCTTAGTGATCTATCATTTTTCTCTTCTGCAATTCGGTTTTCCAAAATCTTCTTGGTGTGGCATATGTCTTTCTTCCACCACATGCATCACTCAACTGGTTTATATATAGTGTCTGTAACTGTTCATGTCTTTTTTTTTCTTTCTGGTAATCCCCATTTTGATAATGGGCCGAGACCATCTGTTAACTTTCAGGATATTAGTTGTATGTGTATGGTGGAGATGGGGATATGTAGTAAGATTTGTGATGATAAATCCGTACAAAACCAGGATTACATCAGTGTTTTGAGACATTTGCAACAAATTTTGATCTGACACCTTTGTTTAACCCACTGAGAAACCCACAGGGTAGCCAGTATATATTAATATTGCTAAGTAAAATGGAGTGTGTATTTCCATCCTACTTGAAGACCTTTGGAATGTGACAAATTAATTGAAATGTAAAATTTAATGAAATCAAATCTGAAACATCAAGTTCGGAGTAAATGGGGTTGCTGTTTCACTCAATTTTCAGAGTAGGTCACCATTTTTCTGGTGCATTTGAAATACTTGGAGACTTATTTTTTAAAATTTAACACCCATGACTTTTATGGTTATAATAAAAAAACTTTTTTAAAGTACTAAAATCATAATGTCTATTTTTAACCAAAACAGTTTTTTTTTGGGGGGGGGGGGGGGGGGGAAGGGGAAGTGGACAAGAAGATATAAGTGTAGTGTTGCTTTACATATTAGTAGTTTATTTTTATTTTTTATAATTTTTGTTTGTTTGCTGTTTCCATTGATGTTACACTTGACATGGGCTTTGATGTGGGATATATGTGTGTGTGAAGGATGAAGTCATTTTGAGTCCAGAGTATTTTTGGAGTTAGGTTGTTTTGCGTGAACCTGGGGGAAAAAGGTGAGAGAGGGAACACAGTTGGGTGATTGAGTGGGTACAGAGTTGAGAGAGAGAGAGAGTTTTTGTTTGACGTTGAAGGGCCCAATTGTGGTTGTGATTTGACTGGGATGGAGTTTCCACGCCAAATGATGATGGTTTGTTGTAGGTCCCAGGTGTAATTTAAATAAGTGAGGGTACCATGCCGCATCACGTGTGATACAAATTTATTGTGCGCTTTGTTTTGATGAACTGTGATTGGAATTGGAGCTAGCAAGTTGAGTCCTAGTATGAGAAATGTGCCGCACTGAAGAGTTATTGTAGTGTTCTGGTCTGGTATGGTACCAGCACGTTTCAGAAACCAGTATAAAAAGTAATGTAGAATGAGATGTTTCCTGAAGCTAGTTGTTAGCCTGATCTTGCATCAATCAGTCAGTCAATCAGTCAATACCCTTTAGCTCCCAGAGGAGCATAGACTTTCAACAAACACATGCCAAGTCCTCCAGTCATGTGCCATCAGCTCAAGTTCCTTTCTACATTTTCCTCACCATTTTCACTTCTGTCTCCAGTTCTCTTCTCCATGTGTTTCTTGGTCTACCTCTGCCTCTCTTACCCTGGGGGTTCCAGAACAAGAACTGCTTTGTAATGCTGGCCACAGGTTTCCTCAGTGTGTGTCCTATCCAAAGTCAACGTCTTCTTCTCATCTCATGTTCCACCGGCACTTGTCTGGATCTTGTCATCAGTTCCACATTGGTGATCTTGTCAAATCATTTTAATCTTTCTGTTCTACACAAGCTGATCTTGCATGTCAGTTTTAATTGCTATTTGTACAGACGTCCAGGATTTAATTGTTGAATTATATTTGTGGGACTGTAGATGTAATGTTTTATCAATTTTATTCAAGCTGTGTGTCACAAGTATCAATATACCCTGCTCCTAGACTTAACCAGCTATCAACTCATTCACCCATGTGTGATGTTTGTCTTCTGTGTGACAATCTCTAGCTGTATGCTCATGTATGTTTGTGGTATGAATGTGCTGCTTTTGTCACCATTATGTATGGTGTAGTTCCCGGGGGTCTCCAAAGAGATGAAGAAAGAATAGGACTACTATGCCCTCATGCAAAACAAATAGCCACAGAAACTACTGCAGCAAGAGAGTGTGATAGCTCAGTGCAGGCATCCTTCAAGAGGACCAGCAGCAGTGGTGGTGCAGTGTGCTCCGGAAGGAGCGTAAAGGAAAATGATGATGATGTATGGTGACACAGATTTTCATTTGTGAAAGTTATTTTTAGAACTGCAGCTTGTATGTTGCCGCGTTCAACAGTCGTGGCCATTCATGATCATATGTATAGGGTTGCACAGGAAATCGTCAAGGAAAATAAAATTGTGGGACAAGAACATTCAAGCAAACAACTGGTTGAAACCTGGAAGCCCATCACCAGATTAAACAAAAATTCCCAAAACAGACAGCTACAATTTCAGCAGAAGAACACTGCCTTCCCAAGATGAAGGAAATAACTGAAAAATACCTTATGCATTACTTGGAAAGGAGTTAATAAACAAACAGTACCCTCTGGATAACTCACTAACAAGATGCACAGACTCATCAGTACTAAAAACAGCTACTATGAAAACTACAGACATCTACCCTGACACGGCAGTACACAGTACATGCTCAACACATAGCTCTGCCCTTAAGACCACCATGCAGGACTTGAAACTTAAGTAAAGTTAAAAAATTGTAGAACATCACATGTGATGAACCCTCCTGCAGTTAGCAAGCAGAGATTACATTCATAAAGTCATCATCACAGAAATGTACAACCTTCAGACATTGTAATCTTCATTGATTCAAAATCAACATCACTGCTTTAGAAAATTACCTCAAAAATGAAAACAAAGCAAGTGATGCTGCTGGCTGAAATGACTGGCATTCTGCAAGCAGCATTTAACATCCTTTGCCATCTAGTGTAGTGCTCTGCAACCGGTGTGCCGGGCACACTGGCATATCAACTGTGTCTGCCTGGTGTGCCATGACAAGAGGCAGAATACACCATATACCTGTATATACACTTATATTTTATGGTAAAATATTACGACAGGATCTCAAGTACAGTTTTACAGATAAGAAGTTATCATCATCCACCCATCCATCACACAAAAATTAGGGAGCATTGTCTTATGATTGCATCAAATTTTAATATATTGGCCATACGCACCTATTTAAATAGTATATACCGTATAGTGTGCCATGGAATTTTGACTGGCACTTTAAGTGCCATGAAGTGAAACAGGTTGCGGAACACTGCTCTAGTGAATCCCAAGACATGCAGACCCACCAGTCAGCAAAAAATCCAAACAGCTAGCACAACTAGGAGCAGTCATGGTCTAAACAAGTACTCCAGCAAACTTCAAAACTCCAAAACAACTTCAAAAAGGAGTGACTGAAGCGATGGATGAATGGGTCTAATAGAAGCGCTATGTTTAAAGAAATGACCCAGCTGGACAAAATCTGCAAACTGTTGACTTAGAACAAAGCACAGTCTTCCCATTAAGTACAGAACACATCAGACTCAACAAGCCCTTAAATTGAACTCCTCGTGTGAGCCTATTTTCAGCAACTGTACCCATCTTTATGAGGTAGATCATCATGTGCTGCTGACATGTCAAGGATTCACAACGGAAAGAAGAAAGCTATTGCTGGGCTCCCCAGTTATTACAGACGTGGGAGGGCACTACCAAAGAGCTACAGAACATGTGCATATTCTTTAACTCGGCATTGGCTCTGAAAGAGTGAAAAAGCGTAGCAGCCTAACAGTAACATTTAAATCTGTTATTAAATAGAAACAGATTTAAAAGTCTCTCAGAATAGCTCAGCAGTGTCATTCTTTGATTATATGCATTCTTTGATCATAAGTATAACTGTTTTGCAACAGTTATGTTGCAAGCTGTATTAAATTTTGTTCCGTGGTAACTTGATAGTTCCAGTTTTTAATGCTGTTTTCCCAGTGTTCTTTTTTCCATTTAAAGCTTAGTGTGAAGTGAGAATGCTTGTAAGCGACAGCTGACATAATAATTATTTTAGT
Organism: Oreohelix idahoensis; assembly: GCA_024509875.1. Classification (NCBI taxonomy): domain Eukaryota; kingdom Metazoa; phylum Mollusca; class Gastropoda; order Stylommatophora; family Oreohelicidae; genus Oreohelix; species Oreohelix idahoensis. The sequence continues at coordinate 73,204 of JAMPIV010004708.1, forward strand.
TATGATTTCCACACAAAAAAACTTGCAGCGTTTTTTTCCCCCTGTGTAAGACTAGAAGATATGGAAAATTTTCTGCAAGAGGAAAGGTCAAAGGTTAAAAGAGAAGGATGGAGAAAGGCATAATTTAGGGCTGTACAGATTTTGTTAATGATGTTACAGAGAAGAGGATGGGAGATCAATAATTGTTGACCTTTGTGAGGAAGAAATGCGGAATGATTTACCTTGAAAGGCTTTTTGTGCCAGATCTTTCATGTGAAACTAGGTCACATCTGCAGTGCTTTTGTTCAGTTTGTGTTAGTGCTTTATCATTAAAGTTGTTTGATCTTTTATTTTTTTCTTCAAAACCCATACATAAAAGTGGATCATATTTAACCACTCATAATTTTGTCATATAGATGGTGACTTCAATGACCATCTGTAATTTCCACTACATAGTGTTGAATTTTTATATTTTTTTTTTTAACATTCTGCACAAAACAGAGTAATTATCGAAGTGCATAGATTGGCTGAAATAATGCTTGAAAAAATATTGCAACCAATAAGATTTTATTTCACATATAGATAGCACAGTCAGCCTTTTCTCACACAGTTCTGGTTATTATCTTGCACATAGCTCACAAAACTTTATATTTATCCCGCTGAAAATTTTTTTTTATCTTTACAAGAATAGGTACATTAATCTTTACCTGATAACTGTGAAATAGGCTGCATCATGTTGAAAAATAAGAAATATGAAACACTTGAGGCGGACATACTTTTGTCGTCATTCCACTTGAAATGATTCATGTGACAGATATTGTTAATGTGCCAGAAAAACCAGAGAAAGTGGAAACGGGAAATTCATTAAGTGCAACAAACAGTGCACAGAGATGTTAAAACAGGGGCAGTGTGAGAAAATTCCATGGCTAAACTGTAAACAATTCATAGTTGGTGAAGCAAGATACCAGACTTGTGCAAAGTTTCTTGACTTGGCAAATACTAATTTCTTTAAAGGCTGACTTTATATACGCTAATTTTTTTTTTGATTTTCCATTAATGATTGTTTGGGTTTGGTTTTAAGGACTATCGTCATTGCACATGGACAACTCCATCAGTGCTCCAGTCTCCTCCCTTAGATCACACAAGGAGGATCTCAGCACATTGCACAAATTCCATAGCACCGGCGAGAATCATAGTGTGTGTATATAGGAAATACACATTGTATAAATATTTTTATGGTGGGCAGGTTTTTAATTTTTGCCAAGGCCACGGTCGTATGGCCTACTCTTTATGATTTCCAACTGCTGTGGGGTTTTTAATGTGCGCAACTTGCCCACTCCTATTTTTTTGTCCTTATCCAAGAAGACTATGCATCTGATCTCACTACCCAGGAGACCTGGGCGAGTATGACATCATTAGGACCACTGGTTCTGAAAAAAAAATTCCATAAATTATTAACCCTCTATTGGGAATTGAACCCGGTACCTCTAGAATTCAAGGCAGATGCCATACCACTTCTCCACTCCGATGCCCAAATGATTCTTTATTCAGGGGACTATCTGTATTGAAGAAGACATAAAGAGCTAAAAATCATGAAACAGTTAACTTACATTTATATATATTTTCCCTAAAGTGTTTATTAATCCTCATGCCTCAAGCAGAGTTTCATGTAAGAGAAATGTATCAATGCCTAAAATCCCACCCCCTGCAGACCCAAGTAGAACAGTCCCAACTAAGATGGTTTGGCCATGTCTGCAGAATGGGAGAAGATCGGCTACCACGACAAGCATGGGAAAACTAAGAGCCAGGGATCCAGACCTCCAGGATAACCCAGAGGACAACATTAGACAATCTTTGAAGGACAGAGGACTAGAATGGAACCAGGCCAGGAAGAAGACAGCCGATAGGATAGTCTGGCGCTCTCTCTTCCAAAACTCTACACCTCACGGTAGAAGGGGAACGACCAAGTAAGTAAGTAAGTAATGTATCAGGGTACCTCAATATAATCCTCCAATGATGTCATACTCCCCCCTATCTCACTGGGTAGTGAGATCGGATGCCTAGCCTTCTTGGATAAGGGCAAAAAAATAGGATGTCCTGTGTGCAAGTTGCACATGTTAAAAATCCCTCTGCAGTTGGAAATCATAAAGAGTTGGCCATATGGCCGCTGCCCAGGCAAAGTTTACAAAATTAGGAAAAACCTACCAGCACAAACATATTTATAGAATGTGGGATTCCTGTATACACATTTTGGGATCCTCACCATTGCTACAGAGTTCATGCACTGTGTTTGAGAAAATGTGTCACCATCATTCACTAGATCTAGGTTGTGGACTGTGAGTAGTGTTGGAAGATTCACGTTCATCTTAATCATACCTTATAGACATCTGCTTGCCCAGGTCAGTCTGAAACTTTCCAAAGAGCAATGATGCCCATCTAGTTAATAAAAGAAATTCTGACCGCATTTCTACACAAGGATGAGACAAATAGGCTTATACTTTGGTGATTAAATAATACGCACAAATTGGTATGTTGCACGCACTCGTAAGAAATAAAGAAATAGAAAACTAGACAACAGAAAAGCAGCAGAAGCGGTAGGCTTACTGGGGACTCAAACCCAGGACCATCCGAATGGCACTACCACCTCTCTACAGGAAGTACTATTATTGTAGTGCTTAGTTAAAAGCGTCATTAGTCACGATTAATTCTTGTAGCAAGACAGCAGTGCTGTTTGGATGGTCCTGGGTTCAAGCCCCTGGTAAGCCTATCACTTCTGTTGGCTAGTTTCCTACTTCTTTATTTCTTATGAATGCCTGCAACATTCCCCAGGAATTCATTGAAATATATTACTGGCAATCTGTTATCTTACAGATCCCTTTCAGATAGGAACTGGAGTGTGGCTGGTAGGCCTCTTGTTACCATTTCTCTTCTTTCTGTCTATTGATGGATTCGGAAAACAGTGACATCAAACCAAACAACAGTATACAGTGGACTGTGACAAAACAACTTGTGGATCACAATTTTGCTGATACTGGCTCTTCTGTCCAATACCATAACCAGCATCAAGAACAAATACGACTTGATGAGAGGTTTCAGCAGCTGGGTCTGAAAATATGCAGAGAAAAGACACAAATTATGAAATAAATATGACAAGTTATTGCCAGACTTTTTATTTTCTTCTGTGTTCACTCTCAGACGTTGAATATGTTCAAAGAAAGCAGTAGTTAGCTTGAGGCTGTTGGTATCGTCATACAGTTTGTTTTCTAGGAATGGTACTCCCAAGCCGGACAGGTCGAAGGGTAGGGACCAGATCAAGAGAGAGACACACCTGCTGAGCTGCAGGTAGGCTGGGGACAGTCACAGGTTAAAGAAAGCTACCCGACAGAAATGCCTGTTGAAATCGGATGCACTGGGCTACAGGCTTAACAAAACAGTGCAACGTACTTCACTTGATGATGTAGCTAGCCTGCATTTAGAGAAAATCCCTCCTAAATGTGGGTTGTTATTGTGGCAGTAACATAGAAACTGTATTAGCAAAATAAGAATACAGAAGGCCATAGGAGCTTTCATTGCATTGAGAAATTTATGGAAATCTAGAGATATCAAGTCCAACACAAAGATAAAAATCTTCAACTCAGAAGAGGCAAAGAGCATCCAGGCCACCAAAGAAAAAGATGCATATTGCCAGTTCAGCAGAAGTGAACAAGTGGTAATCATCAGACTCCACACAGGCAACAACAGATTGGGATACCATCTATTCAACTAACTAAAGGTAAAAACTACCATTGAGTGTAACTGTGGTACTGGTAAAATGACAGCTGAACATCTGCTTCGAAGATGCCCAACATATGAGGAATAGAGAAAGCACAAATGGCCGTCACCAGTACCACTCCTGAAAAAGTTCTATGGAGATACAAATAGCCTCAAGTTGACCATTGCTTTCTTTGAAAATTTTAAAGTAGACATCTGAGAGTACATGAGGAAGAAGATGGCTTTAAAACAAACATCAGACTTTTATAAATGTGCAATAGGGTGATAAAATGGAATTATAAGGTGACTAATGTAGAACTGATATAAATAACTAGACAAATAACAATGGAACAAGAGATGAAGAAACATGGTGTTGCTACTTTTATATATGTTATCTTATCGGATCTTATGGACAGTCATCTCATCTCAACCCGTAACCCGTCATGGGTCGTAGGGGTGCCATGGTTGAAGCATCAGCAGACACGGTCCTCCACTGCTCTCTATCCTCAGCAATGCGTACAAGTATGGAAAAACCGTGCCCTGCCCATTCTTTGATGTTATCAGCCCAGGATTTTCTTTTAATTCCTCTTCTCCGTTTACCTTCGACTGTTCCCTGGAGGATCATTTTCGAAAGGGACCGTTGCCTCAATTGGCTGTGTGTGGTGTACCCGGAAACGGGGCCTCCCAGTACTGAGGCAAAGTTAAGTCCCCGATGTCACTTATCGGTGCAGAATTGAGAGAGATGGCTGAGCATCACAATCCCTCCTGTGTTGCAGCATGATGAGAACCCAGCATTGCACACTGAGCTTGGGGGGATCACTTGGGCACCAGACTTAATACTGGCTCTTGACTGGATGGCCGCATGCAGGAGATTTCTACAATGGAGGGTTGGCAGGTGGTGGGTATCGGGAAGTGGCTCTGTGCAGGACGTGAGGATTCCTTGGGAGAGCCCAGAACCAGAGCACAGCATTGTGCAAGCTCTGCATAGTTGGAGAGCCCCCTGGATGACGGGGAATGCACAGTGTGCTACCCCACCTATCCCCAACTGCTAACTTAGAACCAGAAGTGGGGTCCTCTGTATGCGTGCCAGGCCAGGATAAAATGCCTGGGAAAGAGACTGGAGCTCAGAACTCCCTAACTCAAAGTTGCAGGATGGCAGAAAAGCCACGGGAAAGACAGGGCTATTTTGAAGATAACGCAACCATATTTTCACCATACGAGCTCGGACGCCGCCTCGGTAAACAAGGTCCGCGCAGAGCAGTGACACCCCCAGGCTGCTTGCGAATAGTCTACTACTGGGAACATAAACAGATTAGGGATGAGCCCACTCTCCCGTTGAACAGGTGCTAAAGTCGTAGATACTGGGCCAGAAGGCGCACCGGAAACCACAGTATCACGCAACTCGCTTTTTTTTTCTATGGAGAGTACACCGTCAAATAAATCTCGTTCTGGTGCTCGCCCTGTGGAGCTCCACCAGGCAGGTGCAGTGCCGGGCTCTGAGCCTCGACAGAGCCCACCCTCAGCTACTGGAGGACCCTCTAGACCGTCTTGTGGAGTCAGCAGACGGCGGAGGAGAACTACTGACCAAAACAAAACAGAAAAAGAGAAACCCAGAGTGCCACTTGTCATGATGCACTGGAATGCAGAGGGAGTGAACAGCAAGCAGGCTGGATACAGCAAAAAGACAGAGCTGGAAAACATCTTGTATGAGAAGCAAGTCAGTGTTTGCTGTATCCAAGAGACTCACTTGAAAGCAGATCAAACCTTTAAAATAAGGGGATATCAATGCTTCAGATCCGACAGAAAAGATAGACGAAAAGGAGGAGTACTTACTCTTGTAAGGAATAACATTCCTGCACACGAAAGGAAAACCTTCATGGATGGAGCAGAATATCAGCTGTTGCAGATAAAGGTAGACAAGATGGAAATAGAACTCCTGAACTATTACTGTCCGAACAACAAACCCCTGAGTCTCAGCTCTATACAGGTACCAGCCACCAACTTTATAGCAGTTGGAGACTTTAATAGCCACTCCCAGAGCTGGGGCTATAACCATCTGGATCACAGAGGTGAAGAGGTTGAAACTTGGCAAGATGATCACTCCCTAATCCTAGTCAATAATGCCACAGATACTCCTACCTTCTACTCCAGAGGATGGCACACAACCTCAACACCAGATCTTGCCTTCTCCACACCAGATATAGCTGGATCTATTAGTAGAGAAGTAGGAGACCAACTAGGGGAAGCGACCATCGCCCAATCTTTCTTACTGTCCAGAGTGCAACTCTCAGTACAGGCCCAGCCATTACAAGATGGAACTACAAAAAAGCCAACTGGGGTTTATTCAGGCATCAGGTGAACACGCTGCTGTCTACCCTCAAGGTACAGAACAGAGACATTAATGAAGTGGTAAAAGACTTCAACAGATGCATACTACAAGCTGCAAAAGAAACCATTCCCAAAGGATGCCGGCGTAACTACATACCATACTGGTCCAGCACACTCCAAGAACGTCAGGAAGCTATGGACAAGGCTAGAAAGGACGCAGAGTCTCAGCCTTCACTTGAAACTCACAACAAATGGAAAAAGGCTGTAGCAGAGTTTCAGAGAACAAAGCTAGAAGAAAAGCGGAAAAGCTGGAGAACTAAAACGGCATCGCTGAACCTTGAGAAAGACGGCAGGAAACTTTGGAGATTAGTCAAGTCTCTAAATGAAGAGCGTTCCTCACCAAGGCAGACTATCACATTGGATGAAGGTGGCAAACTTTTCAGAGGAAAACAAGCTGCAGACTTGTTTGCTAGAAGATACAGTTCAGAAAGCAACTTACCCATTAACATAGACCATCAGAGAGAGATAAGAAAAGAAATACTGGCAACCATGGGACAGACAGATACTCCTGCCCCAATGAGGGAACCCATCACACTAGGAGAACTACAGAAGGCTATTTCCAAGCTTAAGTTTCAAAAGTCACCCGGCCCAGACAAAATCAGCAACGAAATGCTAGTAAATCTGAGCTCAGCAGCAAAGACAAAACTGCTTGAGATATTCAACCACAGCTGGTTGAAAGGAACGGTACCCCAAGTATGGAGAGAAGCCATCACAATACCCATACTAAAGAAAGGGAAATGTAAGACCGAGGCTGCAAGTTACCGGCCAATCAGTCTCACAAGCTGTGTTGGGAAGACTATGGAGCGAATAGTCAACCACAGATTGAAATGGTATTTAGAGTCTGAGCAGATCCTGGTGCCGGAACAAGCTGGATTTAGAGAATGCTACAGTATAGAAGACCAAGTTACTTACTTGTCTCAAGCAATAGAAGATGCCTTCCAGGAGAAGAAAAAGGTCCTAACGATCTGGGTCGACTTCAAGCAGGCCTTTGACAAGGTGTGGAAAGATGGCCTCATTGCAAAACTTAGGAGAAGTGGAATCCAAGGCAACATGATGAAATGGATCCAGTCATACTTGCATAACAGGAGAACTAGAGTCACTCTTGACGGTCTGCAGAGCAGAAAAGTGTTGCTCCATCAGGGGGTACCTCAAGGAGGAGTAATTTCCCCAACACTCTTCCTTGTTTACATCAATGACCTGGTGAAAGATCTCCCTGCAGGAGTTAAAGCTGCCTTATATGCAGATGACCTAGTACTCTGGTGCGCTGATGAAAATGTCACCACAGCAAATTATAGAATGCAGCGGGCAGCAGACATGCTAGTGTCATGGGCAGAGAAATGGCTTATCACAATAAACACAGACAAAACCTCCACAACACTGTTCTCCCTCGCCCCCAAGGACAAATCAGCTAACATACACCTAGGGACAACCGTGATCAAGGAAGAAAGCTACCCCACCTATCTTGGGGTGACATTTGACCAAAGGCTTACATGGAATAAGCATATTGAAAATGCAGAAGGAAAGGCCCGAAGACGACTAGGCATACTCAGAAAATTAGCAGGTACCAACTGGGGAGCAAATGAACGAAATCTAAAGAAGATTTATAATGGAGTAATAAGACCACACTTAGAGTTTAGCTCAGCAGCATGGTCATCAGCTGCTAACTCACATCTGCAGTCTTTGGACAAGGTGCAAAATCAAGCTCTCAGGCTCATTACAGGAGCCATGAAAACTACACCAATAACAGAGATGCAGAAGGTTGCTGGATTACAGACATTGTCCCATAGAAGAGACACAAAAACCATGATCCAGATGGAAAAGTACAACAGTATGCCAATGCACCCAATGAAGGCAAGACTAGATGATCTGGCATTGGGACGTCTAAAGCGTAGCAGCTTTGTGCATCGGGGGAAAAGACTTATAAGACAGCATCAAGAAGACCTATCCATGAAGACAACACCACTGAAGCCCACCCTATACCCTGTACCATGGGAGCAGGCCAGCAGTGCCCTCCAAATTAATACATCAGTCAGTGGTCTCACAAGTGGATGTGAGTATAATGATCTGCAAAAACGAACTGCTACATTGAGTATGATCCAAGAAAGCTATCCCGATCAATCATGGATACATGCCTATACAGATGGATCAGCAACTAATGCTGTTAGGAATGGAGGTGCCGGTATCTTTATCTCATATCCTGACAACCACTATGAGACTAGGCACATTCCCACTGGTAAATTCTGTTCCAACTATACAGCTGAGGTTCAAGCTCTAGAGCAAGCTGCAAATATGATTTATAACACCAACTCTGACTGCCACCAGGTAGTCATCCTCACAGATGCACTGTCTGTCCTGCAAGCTCTCAAGGGTGGTAAACTCCCGCATCTGAGAAATGAACTAAACAAGGTAGCTGCCAAAAAGAGAACCATACTTCAGTGGGTACCATCTCATTGTGGTGTACCCGGAAATGAAAAGGCAGATAAACTTGCAAAAAAGGGAGGAGAATGTGAACAAGAAGATAATGAAGTCACATACTTTGAGAAAAAGAGAGCTATCCAGACTATCAGAAGAGAACAGAACCAACCCAAAGACGACTATCACACTCTCGACCGGCAGGGACAGATAACTATTTTTCGACTCAGGACAGGGCATAACAAACTGAATAAACACATGCACAAGCTACGATTGTCTGCTTCACCACTGTGCACATGTGGATTAAACGAACAAACTGCTGAGCATGTTCTACAGGACTGTCCTCTGTATGACCAGTTAAGAAAGATATACTGGCCCAATGACTCAACACTAAACTCAAAGCTATATGGAGTTAAAGAGGAACTTCAAACAACAGTCGAATTCATCATGAGAACTCGTCTGACGGTGTAATCATCAAAGATGCGATCGCAAGAAGAAGAAGAAGAAGATTTTCGAAAGGGAGTCATGACGAGTTACATGCCCAAACCAGGCAAGCTTTCGACGTTTCACTACTTACAAAAGTGGTTCTTGGTGGCCTGCATAGGTGTTTATTTTCTCTCTAACATAGACATTTGTTTTGTGCTCTTTATAACAAATGCGCAAAATTCTTCTATAACATTTATACTCGAAAGCCTGAATCCTTCGCTCCGTATCTGCAGTGAGTGTCCAGCCCTCACACCCATACAAGAGAATAGATAATACAAGTGATTTGTATAATTTGATCACAGGAAAACTGATGTTACTTATGGGCAGTACCTACTTTTATTTATTTTCTCATGTTTCTTGCTTAGCTCCTGCTTTCTTTTCTGTCCTTGACAAAGGCCTTGTAGCCGCAACGCTGGTTATTTACTTTATCTTTTGTCCTAATAAGCCGGATCACTAATTTTCGATTTTTTATTTCATATCCATGCACCCCACTTTGATGTCACAGATTTATAATTTTCTTTTTTTTTTCAGCTTAAAATCTCACGCTTTGCTTTCTGTCTGTGATGTATTGGTATGTTTATTTGAGCTTAAACTGGCTGGCAGTTTTGTTATTCATTTGAACACTTTACTTTGCCTTTCCAGACATCAGCTGTTTTGACCGCTACCACTGTGCACATTCTGCAGGCGTCCATTCGGTTGCGCTGCCCTGGCTGAATACAGTAGAGCAATATTTTCTAGGTGAGTATATTTGCTGTATCCATCTGTGACATTCTTGCACTTGTTAGTCAGTGTGTAATTTTTGATACTTTGTGTCGTAAGTTAATCATCCTCATATTTGATTTCATGCAAACTAGCATTGGTAATCGTAACTGTCCATTTCCGTTGTGTGTTGCTACAGCTGACCACATCTAAATCCCTCGATGTTTTTACTTCCTTTAATACACACTTTATCTTGCCCATATTGTGCACATCCTTTATTTTATTATCACAATCACTTTCCTTTTCACTCCTTATGGGTCTTGGAGCCACCACTACAGCTAGGTCCTTGCAGGAAGCCTGCATCAAGCATTCACATGCTCTTGCAGCAGTGGTTTGTGTAGCAGTCCTTTACATGATGTTTCCAGTGCCATGAATAACCTCATATTAGTCACCTTGTGCAACGTGCCCAACTCCGCCTATGCCGGTCCCAAGCCCGGATGAAAAAGGAGGAGGGCGGCCTGCATGGAGGCCGTAAGGAGGCAGCCCCTCCACCATGCAAAGGCACAACAGGCCAGTCACCTGTTTGCTTTAAATCATGATTACGCGAACTACAAGAGAGAAAACCGGACTGATTCTAAAGGCGACGAACTGGAACGGACTACGACTTATGGAACTTGGAACACAAGAAGTATAAATGGGAAGGAAGAGGAGCTGGTGGAAGAGATGAGGAAAGCAAAACTAGAAATCCTGGCTATAACGGAAACGAAGAAAAAAGGACAAGGAGTCATGGATCTCGATGGCAACACGCTGCTCTACAGTGGTGTACCCATATCTGAAAGAGCTAAAGGGGGCGTGGGTTGCATTGTGGCCCAAAATCAAAAAGATAGTATCAAGGGATGGAACTTTGTCTCGGAGCGCATTATGGTTGTAAAACTAAAAGAAGGAGAAACCATAGTCAACCTGGTCATAGTGTATGGGCCAAATGAGGATGAGAGAGCAGAGGTCAAGGAGGAATTCTTCGAGCTGCTTCAAAGGACAGTGGATGACTGCCTAGATGAAGTTATTATGCTCGGAGATTTTAATGCCAGAGTTGGAAATGACCATGCTAGATGGGGTGGAGTTATCGGAAGATATGGAGAAGATACTCTCAATGACAATGGAAAGCGACTCCTTAGATTCTGCAGTGAGCAGAATCTGATCATTACAAACACAAAGTTCCTCCATAAGCGCATACATGCATACACTAGATGTGAACCAACCAAGAATGAGAAGTCAGTGATCGACTATGCCATTGTTCGGAGAAGCTCATTCAGATATGTCCGAGATGCAAGAGTCTGGAGGGGGCCAGAGATTGGAAGTGATCACTACCTGCTAACAATCAAACGAACAACTGAAAGAGTTGCTCAGCCTAGGAACTGCCCAACATCACGCAAGAAACCAAGTAAACGAGCAGGAGAAATGAGCATTAGGACCTACAAGCTGAGAGAGCCAGAAATTAAGACCAGGGGCTTATTGCTACAGCAGTGAGCAACACAGAAGAACGACCTGATGACTTGGAAACCCTCTGGAATAAATTCAAGGATATCATAAAGACAGCTGCTGCAGAAGTATGCGGTGAAGTCCGACTTGGGAACCAGAGAAAGAGGACACCTTGGTGGACAGAGGAAGTCAAAGAGAAAATAAGAGAGAAGAAAATGGCATGGAAACAATACTTAGGAGCTAAAAACACAACAGGACAAATGGAAAAATATAGAGAATATGTGACACTCAGAACAGAAGCAAAGAACAAAGTGCTAGCAGCAAAACAGAAGTCCTGGGAAGAATTTGGAGAAAAGCTAGAAAAAGATGCACAAGAAAACCAGAAATTGTTCTATAAGACCCTAAAGAACATGAGGAAAGAAAAACAATGCCCTCTCAAATTTATAAAGGACAAGCAAGGCAAATTGCTTACTGCCCCGAAGGAAGTAATGGAAAGATGGAAAGAATATTTCTCAGAACTCCTGGATGGTGAGCATGGTGAAGCATCAGAAATGATAACCACTAGCACAGAAGAGAAAACCAATGATGGTGAAGATGACATAAAGATGGAAGAACTGAGGGCAGCACTAGAGAAAATCAAGATGGGCAAAGCAGCAGGGCATGATGGTATAACACCAGAAATGGTTAAGTACATGGGAGCATCAGGCGACCTATTACTCTTAAAGGTCCTACAGGCAGCATGGTGCAACAAGACCATACCAAAGGATTGGGAGATTGCCATCATAACACCAATTTTCAAAAAGGGTGACAATCGACAATGTGGAAACCATAGAGGCATATCCCTTCTCAGTGTCCCTGGTAAAATCTACTCTAGAATCCTAGAGCAGAGACTCCGACGCCTAGCTGAGCCACAATTGGATGAGGTCCAGTGCGGATTCCGAGCAAACCGAAGTACTCAAGACCTAATCTTCACACTCAGACAGCTGAGTGAAAAGGCCCTTGAGTATAAGAGTGAGATCCATCTTTGTTTCATAGATCTGGAAAAGGCGTTTGACAGGGTCCCCTGGAGCAAACTTTGGGACTGTTTGGCAAGGAAGAATATTCCAGCACCTCTGATTCATGCTATACAGAGCTTCTACAAGTCTTGCAGAAATTATGTGAGGACAGCAAACCATAAGTCAGAAGAGTTCAGGACCACCACTGGTGTAAGACAAGGTGATATCCTATCACCTTACCTCTTCATACTCCTTATGGACGATGTCATCAAGGCATGTAAGGAGAGAACAAGAAAGTATTCAGTGGGGTACTGGAAGATGAGACAGGTCTATATTTCGGAGCTGGCATTTGCTGATGATGTTGCCCTGATTGCTAAATCAGAGGCACATCTCCAATCCAACCTGCAAGTCTGGAAGGAAGAGCTGGAGAAGAGAGGGATGGTCATAAGCAGCTCTAAAACAAAATCCATGGTGATATCACGAGAAGAAAGAAAACATCAGATTAAGTTGGGAGAACAGGTCCTGGAGCAGGTCGACCACTTTAAATATCTCGGAGCTATTATAGACCGAAAGGGAGGCATCAAAGAAGAGTTGGCCACTCGAAAAGCAGCGGCTGGGAGACTTTTTCAGGCCATAAATCGTGGATTCCTCAGCAAGAAAGAGGTTGGTAAGAAAACGAAGATGGCTGTATACCGCTCCACCTATGTCCCAGTCTTGACATATGGATGCGAGTCGTGGGCAATGACTACAACCCACAAAAGCCAGATCCAAACCTCAGAAATGAGGTATCTGAGGAAAGTGGTTGAAGTAACAAGAAGAGACATGGTCCGCAACCAGACGATCCGTCAAGGCCTAAAATCCCATCCGCTGCAGACCCAAATAGAACAGTCCCAACTAAGATGGTTTGGCCATGTCTGCAGAATGGGAGAAGATCGGCTACCACGACAAGCATGGGAAACAAAGAGCCAGGGATCCAGACCTCCAGGACGACCCAGAGTCCGCTGGGAGGACAACATTAGACAATCTTTGAAGGACCGAGGACTAGAATGGAACCAGGCCAGGAAGAAGACAGCTGATAGAATGGTCTGGCGCTCTCTCTTCCAAACCTCTACACCTCACGGTAGAAGGGGAACGACTAAGTAAGTAAGTGCAACGTGCCCTAGCGAGCAGTAGCATATATACTTTTTGTAAGTCTCATTAGACACCCGGGAACTATGTCGGGCTCACTTTATGTTATGTGTTCTTATTAGGCTAGATGTGATGTCATTCAAAGGAATGGCTGTATTCCTTATTCAAGAAAACTTTGTTAAATGTTCACAGATGATTCTGGAGATTTCAATATGCCGGAGGAGAAAGAGTGTATTGTGGAACACTTATTGTGTACTAAGCCACTGGTCTCGTGGTAAGAGTTTGTTGCATTTGACACAGATGCTTGTTCATTGTTTATAGTGGAAATGTTGTAATTGTGATCAGGTGGTGTTACATGGTTGACGTAAACATTACAGGTGAATGACAGACTGGAAGGAAGTTCGTTCACAGTGAATAATTTATTACCATCTGTTATTAATTTTACTCCAGTTCTAATCCTAAACTGGAGTGTGACAGAGATGCCTCTTGTCTCTGTTTTTTTACTTAATAGCAATAGATTGGGTTATGAAAACATTGACCTCACACAACAGGAATGGAATCCAGTGGAATCTGACTAAACGGTTTGATGATCCAGATTTTGCAGATGACTTGGCTCTTCTGTTCCATAACCATAAGCAGATGCAAGACAAAATGAAAATGCTTGATGAGAGATCACAGCAAGTGGGTCTGAAAATACACAGGGAAAAAACAAAGATACTGAGAATAAATACAAGAAAATAAAACAAGTTCAAACTTAAAGAAACGCTATTACAAGATGCAGAATCATACACATATCTTGAAAGCAATATAAGACAAAGTTGGAGGGATAGACAATAATATGAAAATAAGAATATAAAAAAATTAGAGGAGCTTTCATTGCATTAGGAAATGTGTGGAGATCTGAAGATGTCAGATCCAGTGTGAGGATGGGAGTCTTTAGCTCACATGTCAGTTCTGTTGAGCGCATGGAGAGCGGCAGGAGCAGCGGCCAGGAGGGTGCAGAAATTCATGGGGGGGGTGCTTGCATGTAGTAGAATGATTGGGGTGGTGTGACAGGGTCACTAGTGTGGGGCTTATGACAGGGACCCAACAGGTGCCAGTGGAGCGGGGGATGAGAGGAGCACGATGGTGATGGATAGGACACGCATTGAGGAAAGCTGTTTGTGGGTATTTCAGGACAGTCCTTGTTCTGGAATCCCCAGGGAAAGAGAGGCAGAGGTGGAGCAAAACACACATGGCAAGGAGAAATGGAGACAGAAGTGAAAGTGAAGAGGAAGAACTTGAGCTGATGGCACAGGACAGGAGGATTTGGCTTGTGTTTGTTCAAGGTTTATGCTCCTTAGGGAACTAAAGGGTATTGATTGTTTGTTATTAATGTTATGTTAACAGTTAATAACTATAAAAACCAACAAGAAAAAAAAAGCATTAACAAAATATCTAAAAATAACATAGTGCCTCCACCAGATTCATCGCCTAGAATCATTTCTATTTCATCAAATGACCTCATTATATCATCATACCAGAAATACAACAGTCCATGAAATCATGTAAGCTTAACCTAAGAAAATGTATTTCATGCTGCACCATTCTGCATTTGCCTGTCCAACAAAAGATGAAGAGACTAGATTTTGTAATTGTAGAGGTTATGCTTGTGGTTCTAAGTTTTTGTCTGTTTCTGGTAGTGATTCAAATGGTGTATGAGTCGTATAGTGATGAAAGCGGTATAGGTTCTCTTTATACTTTTTTTAAAATAGAGTGACATCCCCTTGTAATGTCAATACTCACCTGCAATACATGACAAAGGCAAACATTACAAGGGGATGTAATATAAAAGTCTAAAGGGAACCTTTACCATGAAAGCTTGAGTGAAGGTTCTTGGAAAAATAAAGGTCCAGGCTATGACTTGGCTCCCTGGTCTTCTCAAGCATGAATTTTTCATATTTAAAAAAAAAACTGGACATGCTTGCTCATCCAGTGAAAAGTCATGTCATATAGTCAGGGGCGTACTTAAATTATTAGGCACCTGGGTCGAATCCTTCCTTAGGCACTCCCCATAAAACACACGGAAAAATATATTATGCTTTCAAGTAGTTTTTTAACAGTACAGTACTGTCAAAATAGTGTCAGGTGGCACCCCCTTCCTGGCTGTCCCCCAGGAAATGCACCCCCCTTAGCACACTACTGCATACATCTATTTTATTTTGTGAAAGGTTATGTTATATCTCAGACTGTTCACAATCCCACTTCCATCATGCTCATCATCATATACACAAACTTTCCACCATCCCATTTTCATCATATTATACACAATCTTTCCACAGTCCCACATCTCCAGTTTTAGGTGTGGAGGTTGTTTCAGACCCCATGCTGGGACCAACCCTACTTATTCTTTCCAGTGACTATGAGTTTACAGCTCTTCCTGTTGGGTAAGTTGATTTCCTACTCATCCTTTTGAGAGAGCTTTAGATGTGTGCCCATGTTAGTGAAATGAAACTGAGAACATCCTTGCAATTTTGTCTACAGTTGATGTATTTGTTGCAAGTTTTCAGATAAGCTGAAGTTTTCTTTGCTGTGGTTTTTGTTTGAGTAACGTGTGTATTTATTCTCTTGTTGATAGAGGTTTAAAGAACTGAGTTAATATTTCCAGATCACATTACTTATCTGAGACCAAGATTTTAGCATTTACTGTGGCTATTTCTTCTTTGAGGACTGCCTGGTTGAGTAAGTGATCGTCTCTTCACAACTCCCTGTCTCCAGTTCTTGTTTATCAATTCTGTTTTTGACTTCTTTCCTCGCCACGATGTCAAACTGTCTAGTATCTTCTCTTGTTGTTGTCCGGTTACCTCTTTCTTTCCTTCAGTCTTTCTTATTGTCACAAAATTTTTTTCAGCTTGCAGCCTTAAGGTAGCTAACTGAAACTTCATTAATAAAGGCAGTCTGACACAGTGTCAGACTCTCAGTCCATGCTTCGAAAGGTTCAAAATGGTTGGCTGCGGCAGGAATGGAAACATTTCATAGAAGCTTCGAATCTGCAGGAGCTGGTGTGGTATCTGCTGTCCTGGTCATGCAGGGTACACAGTAATGAGAGAGCTGACAGACTAGCATCAAGAGCACCCACAGTGGGAACACGTGCTATGGATAAGGGAGAGATACTGAGAATAATAAATGATCGCCTGTGGAGAAGGACACTGCAATAGATGAATCATCAGGGTTAAGACTTGGAATTCGGCATCAGATATAAAGCTAGCAGAGATGGACATATGAGAGGATGCATCCGTAGTGTATATAACCAGCAAGCTATAAAGTTAGCATTCACACTCTTCAACATATACTGAGGGAGACTGAGCATCTGTGGGTTTGCCCTGAGTGCAATGATGTTGATTCTGTTTAACAATTAGATGCCCAACGATAGTGTATTGCTTCCTTCTAATGTGAGTAATAAACTGTCTTTGAGCACTGTCTTCTTTCAGGTCATCCTAAGTGCTCTCTCTTTGACTGCCCATGGTATTCTTAACATTCTGTTGTAAAACCACATTTCAGTGGTCTCTAGGGCTTTTCCTGCTTGTTTACTTATTGTCCATGGCTCACTTCTCTATTTTTGGGATAGGCTCTATGTAACATTGAATAACTCTCTTTCTTCCTTTAACTTCTTCTTCTTCTTCTTCCGTCCTTAGCCACAGACTGTCAAAGCAGTCAGTGGCCATTGCGCCTAGTGGCGTCTTAGGGCAACAGCAGATAGGTTTTCTTCGCCATTGTTTCCCATCACGCCTATTGGCGTCTTTAGGGCAACGGCAAATCAATCCATCTGCTGTTGTTTCCGTAATCGAAGTGACTGGCAAACGGGTGATCAGCCCGTTTCTTCCTTTAACAAAGAGCATAAAATACTTTTCATTTTATGGAATTCTGCTGTTGCACGGGCTGTTCTACTTTTGACCCTGAGATGCATCTTCCATCTGTTGTTATTAGTGTGCTATTTTTAATCTGTTGACTTGTTTCCAAACAAGTTATTTGCTTCATTTATTAATGGCAAGCGGTGGCCTTTGTTATAACACTCTTTAATGAGTTTATAATGCCTAGGATAAAAGAGATAGAGGAAGGCCCAAAACCTTGGGGTGAAATAGAGTGAAGAAGACAGATATGGGAACAGGATCCAGAAGACATGGAAAGAACTTGAATGAAGGCCACAAGAATGGAGGGCTTGTCAAGAACTTATGGAAGCCTATTCTTCACAGGAACTGAAGCATGATGATGATTGAAGCAGTGGTTGTTAATTGAGTGTTTTGTTTATTAGTGTCAAGTCTCCAACCAGTGCAGTTATTGTGTCAGACTCTAAGGCCATGCTACGAAAGGTTAATAGCGGATGGCTTCGACATGAATGGAAAATATCTATCGAAGCCTCAAATCTTCAGGAGCTGGTGTCGGTAATGAGAGAGCTGACAGACTAGCTTCGAGAGCACCCATATTTTGGACATTGGATTTGGATAGAGGAGAAATACTAAAAACAATTACTAGTCACCTGCTAGAGAAAGGCACTGCAATTGATGAATCTACAAGGCTAAGATTGCTGGAATTTGGCATCAAGGGTAAGACTAGCAGCGATAGACATATGAGAGGATGTATCTGTTGTGTATATAACCAGCGTGATGGGAACATTAGCATTCATACCCTTCGAAGTTTGCTGAGGGAGACTGAGTACCTGTGGATTTGCCCAGAGTGCAATGAAGACGATTCTGATCAACAGTAACAATAACAACAGTGTGTGTTATATAAACTGTTATAGAAGCATAAACACAGTTATATTTTATCTACTGCATTGGAGGCCTTTAATGTGGGTTCTTTGTAAAAACTTTGGATATGAGTTACTGTGATGTAGTCCATGTGTGTATAAAACTTGAATGAACTTATTAATGTACGTTTATTCTAGACTTCAGTACCGCTTGAGCTCTGTGCAGAAAAATGAGCATAATAGCACTGATGCTAAGCTGCTGTCACCCCTCAGAAACCACAGCCGAGAACCTTTCAGTAAACAGGTGGAACAGATATTACAGAAACGGACATCAAATCCATTGTTAAAGTAAGTGAGGCAGTTCTTGAGAGGGCAAACATTTTTTTTTATTTTTTGTTACAGTTTCTAGAACCTGCGTTTGAAAATGGAAGAGCCATCATAAACTCACAATGCAGAGTGATGATCAGATAACTAAAAATTGTGCTTTGTTTCTTTCATTTTTTTCTTCTTTGTACTTTATTTGTATCTTTTTTTTCCTTGCCTGTGTGTGAATCATCGTGGGAAGTTATTGTTGATTTGCCTTTTATCGGTGCCTCAGTTCTTATCAGTAGTTCTTACCTTTTTATGTTGTTGAATAGATCTGGTGTGGTCTATCTTAAGATTACCACTTGTTCACTTATGCTGTGAAATAATGTTTTGCATTAGAATGAACAAGGAAACTGATGTGACTTTTGAGCTCTCAGTGTCATGATTCTCAACAGTGTTCGTCTTAATTAATGTGTGTCTCATATGTGCTGGTACGCGTATTTTCACTTTGACCAGTTTAGTTGACAAGCTAGGTATGTCAAATATGTTTTAATGTAATCTTCGTTTGGAGCTTGTTAAAATAGTGTATTTTCTGTAGTTATATTTTTGTGCTTCTGATACATGTTATCTTGCCTTTGTAACCCTCCCTTCATTTCCATATGCTTTATGCTTTCTTGTTTTTATATTTTAAAAAAAAAATTTTTTTTGTATCTAGCCTGTCTTTTCATTATTCACTCTTCTCGCATGTATCATCTGGTGACAGATACTTCTTTTTCAAGTAAGTTTGAACGTAATAAAATATGCTTTGATTTTCCATTGTATCATCTGGCAGGTCAGGTAACAACTCAACACTGTCCCAACAGGACTGCTTCCAGTTGTTGAGCAGGGCCACTCAGGTGCTGAGAGAAGAGTACATCCAGAAACAGGACCATGCTCGGCAGGAACTTGACACAAGGTCTGATCAGTTCTTTGTCTCTTATCATACAGTACCAAATGACAGCAAGAATTACCCATTCTTAGGCTTTAATATTCAAGCAGTTTTTTATTTAGGCAGCAGAGTTGTGGGCTGTGGTAAACCCCCATTCAGGGTAGAGGACCATCCATCTCATAGCAAATGAGAGAATCTGGTGTGACCTCCACCTGCTGAGTTGGGGAAGTCCTCTGGGATTGCAAAAGCCAAAAACTCATCCTCGATTGCCACAAGAGTAAACAGAGTGAAAACTCAAAATCCCTGGGGTTTGGAAGAAGAAGAAGAAGATTGTTGTAAAGATTATCACAGAGTCTTCTTCTTCTTCCGTCCTTAGCCACCGACCGTCAAAGCAGTCAGTGGCCATTACGCCTAGTGGCGTCTTAGGGCAACAGCAGATAGGTTTTCTCTGCCATTGTTTCCCATCACGCCTATTGGCGTCTTTAGGGCAACGGCAAATCAATCCATCTGCTGTTGTTTCCGTAATCGAAGTGACTGGCAAACGGGTGATCAGCCCGTTGGTGTTATCACAGAGTAATGATATCCAGGGTTCGTAGCGACCTGGAAAAACCTTGAAAAACCTGGAAAACGAAAAAAAAAATTCCAGGCCTTGAAAAGTCTGGAAAAATGGCTATAAGCCTTGAATTTTCCGCATCGGACCTTGAAAAATAATACGAAATCGAAAGTTCGTTACTTTGTGTCCATTTTTTGGTTATTGATGGTATTTTTCGCAACAACAGACGCGACGAGTCTAAAAATAAATCAGCGTTTACGCCATTAACGCAAAGCGCCGAAAACAAAACCGCCGAAACTTCTGGAAATGCGCAAAGGGAAGTAAAAATTGTAAAGTTACCGTACAATTTTTACTTCCCTTTGCGCAAAGTTACCGTAAAATGTTTACTTCCCTTTGCGCATTAAATCCATTTCCAGAAGTTTTCGGCGCTTTGCGTTAACGACGTAAACGCAGATTTATTTTTAACACTCGTCGTAAGTAATAAATTCGTTTATCTCATTTATAAAACCTATTTAAATAAGTCCAGTTTATTATATTTATGATGAAAAGACTTATCCCGTTCTACCTGTGAAGGGTTATAGGCTAATTAGGATAGGCCTAGGCCTACATGTTTTCAATTTCAGATAACATGAATAATCGCCGATACACGAAAGTGGCATCACATCTGTCAAATCGCGGTAATTAGGATAAATGAAAATCATCAATTTTGTGGATAGGCCTATGTTATTTAAAATTTAAAAAAAAGATTTAATTAAATTTTAAATAAAAATCTAAACAAACAAACGAAACAAAACCCAACAAAAATAGTAAAGATGGGGGGGGGGGGGGGGGGGTTAAAGGTCTCCAGTTAGATATTTAATAAATTTTCACTTATCATAAGTATTACCCTCCCAATTACTATATATATTACCTTTTGTTCTAGTTAAATATTGTTTGACTATTATGTATGCGTTTAGAATTTAGAATTGGTAAATATACATAGCTTAGGCCTACTCATAAGTTATTTGTGTTCCTTTTTTTTTTTTAAACTAACACTACTAGGAGACCTACAGATGTGACATTATTTGTGACCAAGGAAAAAAACTCTTGAGAGCTGAGATTATTTGGACTCTTTTTTTTTTTCAGTGAAAAGTCACCATAGTTTTAATTCAAATTTCATATGCAACAAGGGACATATTCTCTTCTGTGATAGTTTTGATTCAGCCTTCAGCTTTATTTCAAGACCTGAAATTCAGATTGGTGCATTTGGAACAGTAGCGGAAAATAGGAAGCATTTTCCTGTAGCACTGCAGAAAAAACAACTCAAATTGAAAA
Source organism: Oreohelix idahoensis (assembly GCA_024509875.1). Lineage (NCBI taxonomy): Eukaryota > Metazoa > Mollusca > Gastropoda > Stylommatophora > Oreohelicidae > Oreohelix > Oreohelix idahoensis. The sequence goes on from JAMPIV010004708.1 coordinate 94,347, forward strand.
AGACAAATCATCCTGTGTTTTGTGCGACAGAAGATAAGGCATGCCGACAGTCACCTGGCATGATACGAAAAGATTTAACCTTATATCCACTGTTCACTCCAATGATAATATAAACAAGACAGTTAGAAAGACTAATTCTTTAGGGCAGAACAATTCAGAAGCCAGTGATTGCAGAAAAATACAGCAAAAGTATGAGAGGTGTGGAAACTTCAGCCAACTAGGTGCAAGCTACCCCTACCCACACAGATCCTATTTTTATATTATTTCTTAGTTGAAACTGCCCTGGTCAATGGGCATATAACCTACAACACTGCCAACTCTACAAAAAAAGATCAAAGCGAAGATCAGGATGTCAGTATGACTCTTATTGAACCTGCTAGGAGCTGCGCTAGCGTAGTGGTTACCACACCGCTCTGGCGACCAGGTGATCCAGGATCAAACCCAGTCGATGGCATTTGAGGATTTTTCGTCGACCGGGATTTGGACTGGATTAACTCGAGACCTGGCGAGAACATTTGAAGGTGTGTCGTCGACCAGGGATTGGCGGCTCCTGAGCCGACCCAGCTCTAATGGGTACCTCCGAAATCGGCGAGTATCTGCCTGAATGGCGAGGGACACCTGTCTCTGTACAAGAAAAAAGGGATACTCACGTAAAATCAATGTCAGGTTAGACATTAATAATAACCTGAGATTTCACCTCGAGTATTAGCGGGCGTACCAAAAAAAAAAAATTGAACCTGCTGTTCTTCGACGCAATGTGACACCTTCAAAACAACATGACTTACTGAGCACCACTTCATTGATAAAAAAGTAAAGGGCAAGGTACAAACCAGACTGTAAAGTGTGTAAGGCTGCAGGGAACAGAAGCCAGACTTGCATGTACTGCCCAGATTGCAATGTACCTCTATGCCTGATACCCTGCTTCAAGTTATACCACACAGTCAAGGATTATCAACGTGGATCGTTGACAAAGACTCTTGCAGAGGCCTACAGCTACAACTTCAACCCCAGTTAATGAAAAAAGCAGCTCAGACTCCAACTAGAGGTACTTAACTACTCAAACATTTACAAACGCTCATTGTCAGATGCCACAGACACAGAATACATTCAAAAAAGACAAACACGAAAAATACAGTTTTTTTTAAAACATTTTATTCCAATTTTATTAGCCTTTTATGTTGATATACGTGGTTAATCGTTAAATCAATACGTCAGTCAAGCTTATTTTATTCATTACCATCCATGTCACTAACATTTTATTGCGCTGATGTTGAACAAATTCACTAAAAACTTGGAAAAGATGTCTGTTTTTCAATCTTTTATGAATTAAAAAAAAAAAGTTCTTTTTAAAGAAATCTGCAAACACCCTTGGTAATGGGAGACGGTAATGTTCCGGATTGCTGATCAGCAAAGTGATAATTATATCTGAGAAAATTAGATGAGGAAAATATTAGAGTTTCCCATCCTTGAAAATCACGTGCTGGACCTGGAAAAACCTGGAAAAAGCCTGGAAAATGCTTGAAGAAATTTGCTATGAACCCTGGATATCATAATACAAACAGAAGAGCTTACATTGCATTGGGAAGTACATGGAAATTGAGTCAGGCACAGAAATAAGAATTTCTAACTCAAGTCAGTCCTGTTATATGGCTGTCAGACATGGAGATCAATAAAGAATAACAAACAGAGTTAAGGCCTTGACAAATGGGTGCTTGCCCAAAAGAAGAATGACTGAAATTATGTGACAAGATCACCAATATGGAACTGATGATAAGAATCAGACATGTCAATGTAAACACTGATGTTAAGAACCAGACATGTCAATGTAAACACTGATGATAAGAACCAGACATGTCAATGTAAACACTGATGATAAGAACCAGACATGTCAATGTAAACACTGATGATAAGAACCAGACATGTCAATGTAAACACTGATGTTAAGAACCAGACATTTCAATGTAAACAGGATGTGAGAAAAAGACGTTTGCTTTGGATAGGACATACATTGAGAAAAATCAGTTGATAGCATTACAAGGCAGTCCCTCTTCTGGAATCCCCATGGTTAGAGAAGTAGGAGGAGACCAAAAGACACGGAGAAGAGAACTGGAAACAGACATGAAAGGGATGAAGAAGAAATGGAAAGACTTTAAATTGATAGCACGGGACATCAAGGCTTGGAGTGTATTTGTTGAAGTCCTGGGCTCCACAGGGAGCTCAAAAGTCATGGTGATGATAATAATGTTGCTGTAAAGCAGGGTTTCTTAAACTGTTTTGTGTGCCGTGGACCTATTTAAATGTCCGATGAAGACTATGGACCCCCTTTGATTGTCCAGTGGAGGCTATGAACCTCTTCTTGGAAAGAAAAAAAAATGTACATAAAAGAAAAATTAAAAATTGTACATTTCAAATTTTAGGTTATATAAACAGACCCCCTAGAGTTCATTCACGGACCCCAAAGAGACCCGTGAACCACAGGTTAAGAAACCCTGGTATAGAGTGACATCAGTATTATGCCCCTTTCTTTGTCTTAAATATTGAAGATGTTTTTATTTAGGAAGCAGAGTTTGTAGAATGGCAAAAATAATCACAAAACAGTATATAAAAGTTCATAAACAGATGCTGAGAAGATGAACATTAATGGGAAGATGAAAGAAGTGAAGGTTTGTAAAGAAATCTAAACAAGATTCTCTTTTCTTTATATTTCTTCTTCTTCTTGGATCCTTAGCCCCTGACTAACAAAGCAGTCATTGACCATCACGCCTAGTGGTGTCTTGTAGGGCAGCAACAAACTGCCCAATTTTGCTCGGTCGGTGGCCATCCTTCGTGCCGTGCCCCAACTCTGGTTCATGCTTTGTATCTCAGCCTCCACTGTTCTCCGTCAGGTTGTCTTTGATCTGCCTCTCTTTCGCCATCCTTCTGGGGTCCATAGTATAGCAGTTCTGGTGATTGTATCAGAGTCCCTTCTGAGGACATGGCCAACCCAGTTCCAACGTCTGCCTGCAGTGATGGCATGCATGCCTTTTTGACTGCACCATGTAAGCAGTTCCTGGTTGGAGATGGTATTCGGGTTTTCCTGTGGCAGGTTGTATGGAAAGAGGATAATAAAGAGCAGTCTTAATTTTGTTTTGGTTTACAGTAGTGACAAAGAGGCAAGTTTGCAATATGTGTTATTTTCTGCTGTGTTAATAAATAAGCAGTTTCAGCATGTTGTTGATAAAATGTTGACATAAGCAAATACACAAAAGTGTGTTGCTGCCAAAATAATACATAAATGGATTTCAGACTATGGACAAACTGGCATATATGTAGGAGGATATTTTATTCAGAAGCATTTTGTTTTAGTATGACTTGTAACAAACAGACATATATGTGCAGAAACACTTTCTCTGGGCCATCAAAAGAGAATTTTGAGATATTGTTTAATACTTATTTAATAATCATATGGAAATGATTACTGCTCAATATCATTTCGGCGTTTTTGATTGAGTAACAGACTCACATGACTCAGAGCCATATGACTCACGTCTGTTACATGCCTAACAAGTTTTTATTCCTTGCTTATTGTCTTTCGGACACTGATAAAATGATGGTTCGAGCAGCTGATCTTACTTTTAAGTTCTAAATATTGAATGAACACGTTAAATTTTCATGACAGAATAAACATACTCCGAGAGCTCAAAGAACATCAGCTTCGAGATCTGAAACGGCTGACAGATTCTCGGCACATGCTCAGGGAACATGCTCGCACCATCGCTGACCGCCTGGAGACAAGTAAAGATAACCATGAGAATCTGTTGAAGAGGCAAGTTTCCTTGTGGCTCTGGTTACCCACACTGTAAAATTTTTTGGTTTTTTAAAGGTTTTCTTGTATATCAGCAGTGGAAAAAGCTATGAAAGAGATTTTAAAAGTGGTTTAGCCAAGATTCTCTTCTTTTGTAGACATGTCATTAAGCAGCTAACCAACTGAAGCCACTGTCTCTTGTGTCTTTTCCATGTTTATTTTTTGCTCCCTAGTTTTCAAAGAGCTTTTTTCTGCTGCTCAGAATGTATTACTTGTACAGGTAGTTCTGTTTACGCGAGTTTCATTTACGTGCCAGACTCGAAGTTATGCGACCAAATATTTAGAGATTTTTTACAATATTTTATCTGCATTCCAATGACATCAAGATGATGACCTCATCCACGTGACATTGGTTCTTGCTTTTAAGTCTTGATGTACAGACACTGAATTGCATGCTCTGTATTTCATCATTGTGCTAGTATACATGTATTTCATACAGATTGATCTAACAGATACACTGTTGTGTAGTTTTAATTGCAACTTGAATTATATTAGTGAATCAATAAATTCACCATGACCTATAAGCATGCAGTAAGTGAAAGTGTAACTAACAATGCTGGGAAATGTACCAGAAGGTCCAAAAAGCTGGACGTGATAAAGCGCTGTGAAAATAGTCAAGTCAACTGCCATGATAAGGAGTGCATTGCATTTAAGTGAAAGCACTTTACACACCATTAAGGCAACAAGGAAATGATCATGAATAATATTAAATCATGCTCATCGTTATGTGTCGTTACTTCCACCTACATGCGCAGTAACAATGACAAGAATAGAAAAGTTGATGTTGAATAGTTTGTCAATAATTTCTGTACATGTACTTAATATGAATGGTATGTATTAATCAAACTTGTTATTATTTCAGTATTTATTTTCATTATTATGTACTGCATTGGCAGAACGCATCCCCCTTACTTTACATGTATTTGAATGAGAAAATCCTGTTCTGTTTATGCGAGAGTCCAGGGAAAACACGCATCCCGCGTAAACAAAGAACTACCTGTATTTGAAAGTGGTCGTGTATTTAAAGACCATGTGACATTTATATGGTGATAATAAATATTCTATCTAGTCTTTTTACCACGTAAGAAAGCAATGTTGAAAGTAGCATAGCATTTTAAAAACTGAATACTGACACAATGGTAGAAACATTATTACTGATAAAACCTGACAGAAATGGTACAGTTTGTCTGTAATACACAAGCATATGCTGCATTTTAGTTTTTATTCATAGTTTCTACATTCTGTTCTTATTTCCATACTTTAGGAATGATTCCTATAAAATTATGATGCACTTCAATTCAGAGTGTTTAAGAGTGCTTGCTTTTTTGAGGTGAAGTATCTGGTTCAAAGCCAGGAAGCGTCACACTCCATTCTGCCTAGCTGTTAATGGATACCTAACTCTATTTTTGAATTAGGAAAGGTAAAGGCAGTGAGGAAGGGAACCATGACCCCACCTCAGAAAGCTGAGACCCAGTAAAATGACATCTCTAACTCTTCACTACCCTTTTACACACTGCAGTCCATCATTTAGTTATCATTTATTAGACATTACCAAAAATCTAATGTATTCTTGTTTTTATGGTGGTGTTCCTAGATTAGAGACTGTATTACGGAAAATCCAGAGTAGAGTGCCAGTTCTGTCAGAGGCAGAGAAACAGATGGCCAAGGAACTAGCCAAGATCAAAGACAACTTACAGTTGTATGCAAACAGCATTGAGCAGGTGAGAAAAGTATTCTGACTTTTAGAATATGCTTGGTACGAAGCATCCCTGCATCCAGAAAAGATGGAGAAGTACTGTTTAATAAATTTTTTTAAATTTTAAACTTTAACTAAAGCCAGGGAAATACAAACAGTTATCACAGGCAGTAAATAAGGTGGATGAGTTTTGATTCTACACAGCAATTTAGAGCGAAGCAATACCAGCCTTTTATCATTTTGAGACGTCAGCTTCCTGTGATTTTAGTTTTTGCCATTGACAGTCAACACAGCACAGGGGGCAATCATTTGATCATGTAGATAAACTATATACCTACCACAAGTACTTTTGCTCATGGTCAACTTTATGCAGCGCTCACATGAGGAAGAAACCTGGACAATCTTAAAGTGTATATTTAGGACACAGGCTATCAAGGCAAACATTTTAAAGATAACCTTACTTTAGGACACGTGTTTTGGTTAAAGAGCTGTAAAGTGAGTAATTAGTCACATTACACTCTATCCCACTTCTAAATATGCTGCAGATGCTGAAAATTTAAGATGTTGGCCTTAACTCTTCTCCTGTCATTGTTGTGATGGCTATACTTGTTCCTTATAAAATTAATTAATCAACAGATTCCACTGAGAAGTGAGGACTAAACAAGTGGAAATGTCAGATAAACTGTTCACTCATTCACGTTCGAATACTGTTGTTGTTGTTATTGATCGAGTGTGACAGAATGGGGTGATCCCTCTCAATCTGTTTCACTCCGGCAGTAATCAGTGCATTTGTGGTACTGATTTTATTGCGTGCTTTCAACTGTCGCACTTTCTTTCTTTCTATACTATGTAGCAGATAGTTTATATTTTCTTCTAAGGTCTCCATTTAGTCTCTGAGCTCCACTTTGAACATTCTCATGACTGCCATATTGCCAGGTCATCGGCATAAAGAGCTTTTTCGGCTTTGATCTGGTCAGTTAAGTCATTGATGGGAGCCGCGCTAGCGTAGTGGTTACAACACCGCTCTGGCGACCGGGTGATTCAGGATCAAACCCGGGCGACGGCATTTGAGGATTTTTCGTCGACCGGGATTTGGACTGGATTAACTCGAGACCTGGCGAGGACATTTGAAGGAGTGTCGTCGACCAGGGATTGGCGGCTCCTGAGCCGACCCAGCTGTAATGGGTACCTCCGAAATCGGAGAGTATTTGCCTGAATGGCGAGGGACACCTGTCTCTGTACAAGAAAAAGGGATACTCACGTAAAATCAATGTCAGGTTAGACATAAAAAATAATAACCTGAGATTTCGCCTCGAGTATTAGCGGGCGTACGAAAAAAAAAAAAAAAAAAAAAAAAAAAAAAAAAAAAAAAAAAAGTCATTGATATAGATGATAAATAGAGTGCAGCTTAATGATGAGCCTTGTGGTAAGCCCTCCTCTAAGACTTCTTTAGATGAGATTGCATCGTTTATCTTTGAAAAGTATAGAACGATCAATAAAAAAATACTTTATCCAGTTGTATAACTTACCATATATTCCTATGCCAATCATCTTCTTTAGGAGGCCTTTTCTCCATGCACGATCGCAGGCCTACTGGAGGTCAAAGAAGATGGCCACAGTATGTTTCTTATTCTGAAAGCCATCATGAATTATTTGCGTCAGCCGAAAAAGCTGGTCTTCTGTGCAGCTGCTGGTTCTGAAGCCTGCCTGTTCATGACACAGAATACTGGAACACTCAAGGAACCAATAGAGATGTGTGTTTATCATTCTTTCAGCAATTTTGCCCAGACATGATGTTAGAGATATCGAATGATAGCTTTTGGGTTCATCTGGGGGTTTGTTGGTTTTTAAAATGGGGACAATATCTGCATTCTTCCATGCTTTCATGAGTTTGCCTGATCTCCATGTCTTATTAATAAGCTCGAGGACTGCTTCTGTCCCAGTTAGGCCCATGTGGAGTAGGATTTCATTATGGATCTTGTCAGGCCCTGGGGACTTTCCAGGTTTGAATTTCTTCAAGGCTTGCTTTAACTCTTTCATGCTAAATTCTTCTTCAAATAGGAAGGCTCTGACTGATGAGGCTTTCTCTTGTTTCTTTAACTGGCATAGTTGTTTCTAGCTCTGCTCACATTGGCAAAGTAAAGGTTGAGGAGTTCTGCTTTCTTTAGGTCTTCAGTGATTGTTTTTTTTCCCTCTATCATTGGCTTTGGATTCATCCTTCTACTTTCTCCAGAAAGATTATTTACTAATGCTCATGCTTTATTTCCATTCCGTCTCAGATCTAAGTTGGAGCATGTTTCTGTCCATTTATCTTTTCTGGCCTTCTTAATTGTAAGTTTTACTTTGGCACATGCTTTATTGGACTGAATCTTTGCTTCTTGTGAAAGTGTGGTCTCAAGTGTTGTTCTATCAAGCTATCAAGGCAAACATTTTAACGTTAACCTTACTTTAGGACACGTGTTTTGGTTAAAGAGCTGTTAAGTGAGTAATTAGTCACATTACACTCTATCCCACTTCTAAATATGCTGCAGATGCTGAAAATTTAAGATGTTGGCCTTAACTCTTCTCGTGTCATTGTTGTGATGGTTATACTTGTTCATTATAAAATTAATCGACAGTTTACACTGAGAAGTGAACACTAAAACAAGTGGAAATGTCAGAAAAATTGATCACTCATTCATGTTCTAATTCTGTTAAACAGCCATTTAAATTTGTGTATCTGTTAATCAAAACCAGGTTCGCGTCAAGCAGCAGTACCAGGTGAGACAGATAACCCAAACTTCCACTGTGGTGGTTCCAGTGCTACAAAAACGGCAGTTGTCACAGATTTATGACGTACTTAAGGATGAGTATGTTACTTTAACATTTGCTTTCATAGCTGTTTGTATACATATTTTGTAAGAATTGTATATTTATTTCCTGACCTGGTGGTTTCTGTAACAAATTGTTGTACATGATGAGGTTGTCAGCCTCATGTACAACCTCATATTAATCACCTTGTATGACATGCCTGAGGTAGCATACTCATATTCTTTCTTTGTCTGATTTGAGGCAGGAGGTAATGGGGCAACTTTATTTTATGTGGCGGGGTGCTACAGAGTAAAAGTGCACAATAGGAGCAGTAACATATTGGCATTCTGTGATATTGGTATCACAAGATATCACACTTTCAAAACAATGCAAAATTATAGACAACAATTTAATGTAGGACATCTAAGAAACAAGAGACAAATTTGCGGTCACAATATCCAAAAAATTCCAAGTGCTCCAACAGCTGGAAGATGTAGAGAATACAGAAGACTATTGGCAACAAATCAAAACGGTATGGAATGAGATGTGTGAAGAAATACTGGGGAAAAGGGAACGACAACAAAAAGCATGGATAACAACAGAAACCATCAATACGATAAAAGACAGAAAAAACAAGAAAACAGATTTAAACACAAGCAAAACCAGAAGTTCCAAAGCCAAAGCTCAAGAAGTGTACACAGAAGCAAACAAAGAAGTTAAAAGAAGTATCAAAATAGACAAGATGAAGTATATTGAGGAGTTGGCAAGAGAGGCAGAAGATGCTGCAGCCAAAGGAAATGTGAGAGAACTGTATAACAGCACAAAAAGCTGCCTCATAAAAGACAAGAATGGAAAACTGCTCAGCAATATACAAGAGCAAATGAAGAGGTGGACAGAATATTTTGAGGACCTTCTCAATAGACCAGCTCCACAAAACCCCCCGGACATCCAGCCAGCAGAAGAAGAGCTACAAATTAACGGTGAAAGACCAACGAAGGAAGAAATAAAGAAAGACCTGATGGCATTCCAGCAGAGGCCATCAAAGCAGATATTGACACGGCTACAGAGATGTTATATAAATTACTTGGTAAAGTCTGGGAAAAGGAAGAGATACCAGCAGAATGGAAGGAAGGATATCTGGTTAAGTTGCCTAAGAAAGGAAATTTACAAGAGTGCACAAATTATAGAGGAATAACGTTACTATCAGTGCCAGGAAAAGTATTAAATAGGATTATCCTTGAGAAATTAAAAGAGTCCATAGACAAGAAACTGAGAGATGAACAAGTAGGTTTTCGACAAAACAGATCCTGTATAGACCAGTTAGCCACTTTGAGAATAATAGTTGAACAAAGTCTGGAATGGAATTCACCATTATAAATCGGATTTGTGGACTACGAAAAGGCATTTGACAGTGTAGACAGAGAATCACTTTGGAAATTGATGAGGCATTATGGAGTTCCCCTGAAGATCATTAATTTAATACAGAAAACATATGAAGACATGACATGCAGAGTTCTTCATGAAAGACAACTTACAGAACCATTTGGGATAAGAACAGGAGTGTGACAGGAATGCCTCTTGTCTCCATTTCTTTTCTTATTAGCAATAGACTGGGTTATGAGAACATCAACAACACAAAACAGAAATGGAATCCAGTGGACTCTGACTAAGCATTTGGATGATCTGGATTTTGCTGATGACTTGGCTCTTCTGTCCCATTACCGTAATCAGATGCAGGACAAATTGAAAACACTCGATGAGAGGTCACAGCAATTGGGTCTGAAAATACACAGGGGAAAAGACAAAGATAATGAGAATAAATGCAGGTAATGAAAACAGGGTTGAACTTGAAGAAGCACCAGTACAAGATTTAGAATCATATACATATCTTGGCAGCAATATAAAGTAGGAGGGACAGACAGTGATATCAAAATAAGAATAAAAAAAGCAAAAGGAGCTTTCATTGCATTGGGAAATATATGGAGATCAAGAGAAATCGGATCCAACACGAAAATAAGAATCTTCAACTCAAATGTGAAGTCAGTCCTATTGTATGGCTCTGAGACATGGAGAACAACAGAGACAGCAACCAGAAAGCTACAGACTTTTATAAATGGGTGCTTGCGTAGAATAGAGGGATTAAAATGGTATGACAAGGTTACCAACGTGGAACTGATGACAAGAACTTGACAAGTGCCAGTGGAACAAGAGATGAGAAGAAGATGATGGCGATGGATTGGACACACACTGAGGAAACCTGTTGATAGCATTACAAGGCAGTCCTTGTTCTGGAACCCCCAGGGCAAGAGAGGCAGAGGTAGACCAAGAAGCACATGGAGAAGAGAGCTGGAAACAGAGATGAAAATGATAAGGAGAACGTGGAAGGAACTTGAGATGATGGCACGTGACAGGAGGACTTGGCATGTGTTTGTTGAATGCCTATGCTCCTTTGGGAGTGGAGGGTTATGAATGAATGAATTCTGTGATATTGGTATCACAAGATATCACACTTTCAAAAGTTGATATTTTGTGGGAAAACATATTACACTTGACGACTAAATTTTGCGTACTTGATAAGTTAGATTCTGCGAAAATAGGGTTGAGCACTCAACGTCATAGTGACATTTCATAAGAGGTCAGTTCTGTCAAATGCATATTAATTGTATCTAAGATCGTTTTGTGACAAATCTAATATTCATCATCATCATTTTCCGTTGTGCTCTTTACTGTGGCATGTTTGTCTTACATTATGAGGTTGTCAGCCTCATGCACAAACTCATAGTAGTCACCCTGAGGGTTTAGTAGTCTCATTCTTTCTTTCTCTCTCTTCAGAGACAAAATCAGATGAACTTTATATGCATGGTTAAGACAGTGTGTATGAAGTGTCAAATGCATAGAAATTTGGTTTTTAGTAAGTTGCTTACATACATGTGTACACACACACACATCTAATTATCTCTATGTTAGCTCTGGGGCTGGGGGGCTAACTACGTCATATTCCCCCTTGGTCTCATGGGTAGTGAGATCAGATGCCTAGCCTTCTCGGATAAGGGCGAAAAAATAGGAGGCCCCGTGTGCAAGTTGGGCACATTAAAAAACCCACGACAGTTGGATATCATAAAAAGTAGGCTTATCAGGCCGCTGCCCTGGCAAAATTTAAAAAATCAGGAAACCTACCCACCACAAAAATATTTATAGAATGTGTGATTCCTATACACACATTGGGATTCTCGCCGGTGCTACGGAGCTGAGGTCCTCCTTGTGTGATCTAAGGGAGGAGATTAGAGCACTGATGGCGTTTTCCGTGTGCAATGAAGATAGTCCTTAAAAAGCAAAACCAAACCAGGCATATCTTGTGACAACCAATGTGAGGTTATGTTTAGTTCTTGCAGCCTCATGAAGATAAATTGCTGCAGAAATCAACACTGTAAAAGCACGTAAATGCTTTGTGCAGGTTTCCTGTACAGGGCCCAGCTGTAGTGGTGGTGGCTCCATGCTCCATTGGGAGCCAAAAGGAAACTGATGGTGATGAAATAAATGAATGTAAAGATTTTGATCTTTAGTGTGGTAATGTTACCAGTATCAGGGTTACATTTTATTTGTATTTACAGCATCACATTTAATTGTTCTCTATTATTGAGTCATTCAGAGTCAGATAAGAACTGTTTGATCTTTAGTGTGGTAATGTTACCAGTATCAGGGTTACATTTTATTTGTATTTACAGCATCATATTCAATTGTTCTTTATTATTGAATCATTCACAGTCAGATAAGACCTGTTTGATCTTTAGTGTGGTAATGTTACCAGTATCAGGGTTACATTTTATTTGTATTTACAGCATCACATTCAATTGTTCTTTATTATTGAGTCATTCACAGTCAGATAAGAACTGTTTGATCTTTAGTGTGGTAATGTTACCAACGTATGCGGGTAATGTTACCAGTATCAGGGTTACATTTTATTTGTATTTACAGCATCACATTCAAATGTTCTTTATTGTTGAGTCATTCACAGTCAGATAAGAACTGTTTGATCTTTGGTGTGGTAATGTTACCAGTATCAGGGTTACATTTTATTTGTATTTACTGCATCACATTCAATTGTTCTTTATTATTGAGTCATTCACAGTCAGATAAGAACTGTTTGATCTTTAGTGTGGTAATGTTACCAACGTATGCGGATAATGTTACCAGTATCAGGGTTACATGTTATTTGTATTTACAGCATCACATTCAATTGTTCTTTATTATTGAGTCATTCACAATCAGATAAGAACTGTTTGATCTTTAGTGTGGTAATGTTACCAGTGTCAGGGTTACATTTTATTTGTATTTACAGCATCACATTCAATTGTTCTCTATTATTGAGTCATTATCAGTCAGATAAGAACTGTTTGATCTTTAGTGTGGTAATGTTACCAGTATCAGGGTTACATTTTATTTGTATTTACAGCATCACATTCAATTGTTCTCTATTATTGAGTCATTCACAGTCAGATAAGAACTGTTTGATCTTTAGTGTGGTAATGTTACCAGTATCAGGGTTACATTTTATTTGTATTTACAGCATCATATTCAATTGTTCTTTATTATTGAGTCATTCACAGTCAGATAAGAACTGTTTGATCTTTAGTGTGGTAATGTTACCAGTTTCAGGGTTACATTTTATTTGTATTTACAACATCACATTCAATTGTTCTTTATTATTGAGTCATTCACAGTCAGATAAGAACTGTTTGATCTTTAGTGTAGTAATGTTACCAGTATCAGGGTTACTTTTTATTTGTATTTACAGCATCATATTCAATTGTTCTTTATTATTGAATCATTCACAGTCAGATAAGAACTGTTTGATCTTTAGTGTGGTAATGTTACCAGTATCAGGGTTACATTTTATTTGTATTTACAACATCACATTCAATTGTTCTTTATTATTGAGTCATTCACAGTCAGATAAGAACTGTTTGATCGTTAGTGTGGTAATGTTACCAGTATCAGGGTTACATTTTATTTGTATTTACAACATCACATTCAATTATTCTCTATTATTGAGTCATTCCCAGTCAGATAAGAACTGTTTCTTAGAATGAGAATTTTGTTTTCTTTTTCCCAGGGGTGAGGACATTGAGAAGCTGAAGTGTGATATAAGCAGACTGAACATAGCCATTAGCTGAGCTCGTCATCACCGTCACTTCAAGTGAAAACGCAGACTTTCCCTGGAATTTAATGATATCAGTTTGAAATATTGATTAACTGTTGAATTTGAATATATAGATCTTCCATTAGGAGCATAGGCCTTTTTTTTCTGTTCAAAGTCTTACCGTGCCTTCTTTATTCCCCTCATATCCGGCTCCATTTTTTTCATTAACAAGTCTCCCATTACCCTGGGGATTCCAGATAAAAAAAGAACTGCCAAGTATTGATAACAGGTTACCACAGTATGTGTCCTTTCCAGTACCTTGTTTTATTTTCTTTTTTCCCGCCACCTCTAGATTTCAGGTGGCTTATTTCTCTGGCAATTCTAAAACTTATTGTCAGTCTTGCACGTACATGTCACTTGGAAGTGGTGTAGCACTTGTGATGTGATGTGCCTCAGGGTAAAAAGATTTTGTCTTAATGTGGGTATTTCTGTTGTTACAGTGTGGTTAATGGCAGATAACTACCAGAGAATTGTAGCTTGAATTATTGGGAATATGGATTGGCCATGTGGACTAGTTGACTGCATGCAAAATGTAGGACATTGTTTAGTATTAATTATGTGTTCTGTTAAAGATACCGTTACAATCTTTCTTCCTTTCAGTAGTATGACCAGGGCCGGATTAAGCCTAACTGATGCCCTAAGCACAGCCCAACCCCTAAGCACAGCCCAACAATGGTGCTCCCCTCGACCTTCCATTGCTCAGCTGACAAGACATTAAGACTCAATAAGAGCTGAAGGTGAAATAAGAGATTGAAAGATTCAGTTTTCTTCCAGGCCAGACCCCACAACTATATTAAATAAAAACTTTTTTTTTTATTTGTTATTTTATTTAACACCAAATAGAGTGAGCAATATAAGCAAATTATTTACTTATAACTAGGGAAACATGGCAGATAAGGGCAATTACAAAAAATTTGACTAAAAGTCAAATGTGGCAGTAAAATAGTTAAGGGCATAGTAGCTAGGGGAAAAAAACTCTGTGGTTCCCTAAGCATGTGCTTATTTTGCTTAATGGTTAATCCAGCCCTGAGTATGACCTTGTTTTCTTTGGTTCTAGATACCTGTCGTAGCAGTTACTATTGCTTTTGGTTTCAAATTTTGTACCATATTCAAGAGTTGTTGTTTTATTGTCATGACAATATGGTTAAATAGTGAGAGCACAAAATATCAGGAATGGTGCCATCACTGCAATGAAAGCATTGATGTGATGTCACAGTGGTTGGTTCTGTAGCGATATGTTTTAACATGATGATGTTGCCAGCCCTGTGACACAGCCTCTTATTAGTTACCTCTTGTATGACATGTCTGAGTTAGTCTTGTTTCCTCAGAGACCATGAGGCACCTTTTTTTTTTTTAAAGCTATTGCTAAACTCTGAAAGTAAGTTTATAGCCATTTCTGAAAGTATTATTTTGACAAGGAAAAAAAAATCCTCAAAGGTTACACAACATTACTAGTGTCTCCAGGCTGTTTTAGATACCCAGTTGAACACCAGCTTAATGCTGTAGAGATCCTTCTTCCTCCCCTGGGTTTTATAACATAGAGGTACCTTAAAATTAACATTAAACTATGTTATAAGATTTGTTGCAGTTTCATCTCAGTCAGCTATGCTGACGAGTTACCAATATTACCGAAACACCTTATAAATCATTACATTTTTTTTTCTTCAGTCCTATGAGATTTTTTTTTGGGTGCAGAGTGTGTTGGTTATATTACGGCGCATGTCCAAATATAACAGAACTTATGGTCTGTTTTATGAGTTGATTTACTGACATCATAAGAAATATTTTTTTTTTTAAGGCTTTGTATGAAGATCTTTATGTTCAGTAATCTGTCTGGTCACATTCATTATGTTGATTTTTTTCATAGCAGGCCTGATTCACCAAGTGCCAAATGTACAAATCAAGAAGCATAGGCCTTCAACAGACACATGCCAAGTCCTCCTGTCACATGCCATCAGCTTTCGACAACTTCCTCATCATTTTCAGTTTTCTCTCTCCTATTCTCTTCTCCATGTGTGTTTTGGTCTACCTCTGCCTCTCTTTTTCTGGGGATTCCAGAACAAGGACTGCCTTGTAATGCTGTCAGAAGTTTCCTCATTGTGGTGATCTATCCATCACCTGCGTCTTCTTCTCATCTCTTGTTCCACTGGCACTTGTCTGGTTGTTATCATCAGTTCCACATTGGTGACCCTGTCATAATATTTCAACCCTTCTATTCTGTGCAACCACCCATTTATGAATGTCTAGTTTTTTGGTTGTTCTTTTTACAAATAGATAAATGTAGCTGCATTGTTATTTTTGTTGTTGTTGCAATGATTTTCATTTAGATGAATTTGGCTTGTAATGGGATATAGACCATGGACTCATAGGTTGCTGATCACACACTCTAGTCCACCTCATCTCTCTGCCACTCTTCTGTTTTCTGTGCTGGTGGAATCCTCCAGCCTTTCATTCTGCCATACCATCTCGTATCACATAAGTTTTAACGGTCTTCTGCTTTGGGTTCTGTGTAAGCGTGTGTTGTGTATTGCTGTGGTTATTGTCCACAGTGTATATGCAGTCCATCTTCATTTCTTGCCTAGACCTTACCTGCATCACCCCTGCATATGCAGAATTTTTGCTTCACCACTTACACGTACCAGTATTTTCATAGTACTATAGAAACCATTTACTGACTATATATTATCATGAGAGAAACAAATTCAGAAAGTTTTGCAACCTTTTGATCCAAAGCAAACCACTGAATATTTGCTACCTCATTGTATGGTCAGAATGGATTGACATGTAACTTCTGTGGTTTTCATTTCCCTACAGTTCCCCCACAAGTGATGGAAAGGTTGGTGAGCTGATGATAAATACTGAAGGACACACTCACATACATGCGTGTGTAAAAAGGAACATCTCTATATGTTCCTGACAGGATCTCCAAGACACCCAGTAGATCAGTGTAAAATTTTTCTTTCTTGTCAATTTCTTTGTCATTTGCATAGCACTAACAGTATTTATCGGCATGTCTCTTCTAGGCTTTAATGTCAGTTACTTTTATTCTAATCTATTACATTGACCAGTTGTATGCGGATTATAGAGTTGAAGTGTCACAATCATTTGTCTGCAACAAATTTGTCTTTTCTCATCCATGTGACCAGACCCTTTTTTTTACATTATTCTCATAAACACCAGACCACAAAGTTTCTTTTATATTTGGACATGCGTCCTACTATAACTGATGGAATTTGTGTCTAGGTTGAACAAAAGCGCATCTTGCCACTATGAGGCAAAACTTCTATTTTTTTTTTTTTTTTTAAACAAGACACGTGATCTCCCTTAACACCATCGAGAATATTGGTGACGATAGCCTTGCACTTACCGAAATGGTTTGGATTATGTAAATAAAATGAATAAGTGTTTATATAAATTAGTTTTTGATTCGTTGAGTTGATTCAGAGCTGCACATTACCTATATCATCTCTCTTGAACATAGATGTGTATACTGGTGGGTAATTCTTGATCTGACGGCGTGTGTTTGCCCCAGTATATGAAGTTGTTTATATGATAATTTAAACCATAGATTTACAAAGCAGATGAAGGAATGATTCTTTAATAAGGCATTATTTTAACACAAATCTAATTTGACCAACTGCCATCTTTGTGCATGGAAGATTAATATTTTTTCTTGATGGTATACTTTTCCCTGTCCATCTCTCGACGTTATCTTTACACTTACAGTGCTGTCTTTTTACACTTACAGTGCTGTCTTTTTACACGTTTGCCTCATCTCATTCTTCCATTATGGTTTGGTTTGAAGCACTATCTTCATTGCACATGGACAACATCAGTGCTCCGATCTTTTCCCTTAGATCACACAAGGAGGATCTTAGCACAGTGCACAAACTCTAGCACGGCAAGAATCCAAATGTGTGTATATAGGAATCACATTCTATAAATATTTTTGTAGTGGGTAGGTTTCTAATTTTTTAAATTTTGCCAGGGCAGCATCTTTACAGACTATTCTTTACGATTTCGAACTGCCGAGGGATTTTTAACATGCGCAACTTGCACACAGGACCTCCTATTTTTTCGCCCTTATCCGAGAAGGTTATGCGTCCGATCTCACTACCCAGGAGACCAGGGGGGAGTATAACATCATTAGGACGACTGTTTCTGAAAAATATATCCATAAATTATATTATATACCGACTGTTGTTATTCTTACTGTTGTTCAGAATCTACATCATTGCACTCCAGGCAAAGTGATCAGTGCTCAGTCACCCTCAGCAAATGTTAAAGGGTATGAATGTGAATTGTTCCTGTTGCATGCTGGTTGTATAAATGCTGGAGGCATCCTCTCTTACGTTCATCCCTGCCAGTCATATGCCAAACTCCAGGAATCTTAGCCTTGATGATTCATCAATTGCTGCGTCATTCTCTAATAGGTGATCATTAATTATCCTCAGTATCTCTCCTTTGTCCATATCCAATGCACCTACTGAAGGTGCTCTTGAAGTTAGTCTATCAGTTCTTTCATTTCCGCATGACCAGGACAGTAGATGCACACCAATTCGTGAAGATTTTCAGTCAGTACAGCTGTTATATCATGAAGATTCTCAGTCAGTACAGCTGTTATATCATGAAAATTCTCAGTCAGTACAGCTGTTATATCATGAAGATTCTCATTCAGTACAGCTGTTATATCATGAAGATTCTCAGTCAGTACAGCTGTCATATCATGAAGATTCTCAGTCAGTACAGCTGTTATATCATGAAGACTCTCAGTCAATACAGCTGTTATATCATGAAGACTCTCAGTCAGTACAGCTGTTATATCATGAAGAGATTCAGTGAAGCTGATGTAGACTTCTGTTGCCTTGGTGTCCAGTATTTCTTAGCATTCATTTTCTCACTCAGAGTCACCTTGTCATATGTGTTTTCTCTTCACTTTTGTACTGTACAATCTTACTTAAACTGCTTGTTGGCCTGATCACATTCTGACCTGATGACCTGCATACATTGCCTGTCTGTGAATATTATAACTGACTGACAGCATTAACTCATTCATTTATTTCCTTTTTATTTTGTTCCTTATGGAGCCACCACTGCAGTTGGTCCCCTGGCAGGAAGCCTGCACCAATCATTCTCTTGCAGTTTGTGTTTCTGTAGGAGTGTATTTTAATGATGAGGTTGACAGCCCCAGCCTTTATTACACCCTTTGTCATTTCATGACGCCTCATGTCACTGTTGAGCTGTCAGCAATTTAATTTGATGACATATGGTTAGTGTAAAGATGGCAGAAGGGAACAAGACAAGAAAACCACTCACAATGACAACTCTCCAAGCAGCCTGATAACTCATGTGAAAAACAAAGAAACTTCGCTGAACAGATGGGCCATAGTAAGCACCGGGAGAGAGGTTTACTGACATATGACCAACAGGTCCTGGTCCTAATGCCATTAGCCATCTTACAAGGAGGGATCAGAGTACTATTTTTCAGCTCCAAACACAACACATACCACTCAGCAATCACTTGATCAGAATCTGACCACAGCACACTCCAAAGTGCCAGTTGTGTACCTAACCCTATGAAACTATTGACCAGCATGCGGATGTTAGGAAAACGCTCCTTCCTCTGAGGCCAGATAAGTGAACTCTTTATATGGAGCAAAAGAACAACTTGCAAATACCACCACTACATGGCATTGGGCCCACGTGCTGCATGATCAGTAACAACAACTACTACTACTTTTCTATCAGTGGTTTTATAGCGTGCCCCAGAACCTGGTAATTGACACAACAACTTTATGCTGCACTTGCTGTCATGTGCACACACACATTCCTGACTGTCAAAATGATAAGCATCTCCAGGACTTTAGCACCGAATGTTATTGACCTGCATATGTGTATATATAACAACAGTACTTAAAAAAAATTAAAACAAAAACATATCAAAGAAATATGTTGGAAGGCAATCAGCTTTTACAGGTGCATTTTGTCTCGTATGAAGACTAAGCTGCATATAAGCACACAGTGAGTGAACCATACATATCTGCTGACACAAATGCAGGTAAGGACAACAAGTATTAGGAAAGATGGTCAGTTGTTTCATCATACATTTAAAATTTATTAGTAATTAAGTTGTAAATAGAAGGGACAGCATGCACATACGGGTTAAACATTGCAAAGTGGGGAATAAAATTATAAATGTCAGAAAGCAAGAGAAAATTAAATATAATTACTATAAACATATGTGCCATGGTATAGATAATTCAGTACCTTGTTAGCAAATCTTGTTTTTGAAGAAGAAAAAAAAACCCCTTTTATTTAATTTTGTTCAAGTTTATCAATTTTAAGGTTTTATGAAGCTTATTACTTATGTTAGAAGGAACCAATCCACAATCTGGTAGCATGTTATGTAAAGAAGAAAGCTGGAATGTATCGTGGCGACAGGAAAGATTGAAGGAAATAGAAACAGGACGACAAAGAGAGAAGATACTTGACATGGCATGGAAAAACGTCAACGACAAAATTGATGAACAAATACTGTAGGCGGGAACATGATTACCCAGTCCACCAGGCATGGTGCTTGAAGAAGATATTTTATGAAAAGTAAAGCCTGCAGATATTTCACTTACTAATACAAGTGGTGTCTGCTTAAATTTAAGAACATCATAAAAACCGTACAGCTTGAGCACATGGTGAAGTCCGACTGGGGAAGAAGAGAAAGAGGACACCTTCGTGGACAGGAAGTTAAAGAAAAAAGGCACGGGAAACAAAACTTAGAAGCTAAAAACACAGCAGGAAAAATAGAAATATAGAGAATACGTGACACTCAGAACAGAAACAAAGAACAAGGTTAAAAAAAAAAAAGGTAAAGGAACCCATTACACGCCCATTGAGGCATATTGGGAATATGGTGTTAGGCCCATATTATCTTGACCGTCGGCACACTAGGGGTGATGTGGTCGGCATCACGCCGGCCGCCTTAACCTTCCCAGCATTTGGAGAAAAGCTAGAAAAAGATGCTCAAGAAAGCCAGAAATTGTTCTACAAGACCTTAAAGAACACGAGGAAGGAAAAACAGTGCCCTCTTAAATTTATTAATGACAATACAAATTGGTTACTGCCCTAAAGGAAGTAATAGAAAGAATCTCTCAGAGCTCCTTGGTGGTGAGCAAGGTCAAACTTCAGAAATGATTAACAATTTCACGGAAGAGGAAACCAGTGGTTGTAAAGATGGAAGAACTGAAGGCAGCGTTGGAGAAAATCAAGTTGGACAAAGCAGCAGGACATGATGGTATAACACCAGAAATGGTTAAGTATATGGCAGCCACAAGACCATAACAAAGGATAGGGAGATTGCCATCATAACACCCATATTCAAAAGTTTATTATGTTGAAAATGCAAAATCGTATTTTATGAATTCGGAAATATATCTGCAGTCAGTTATTTAGTCAGTCTTACATCTGTATGCTTACACTGTCTCTCTTACACATGTATACATATACTATCTTACACACATGTATACATACACTGTCTCTCTCACACATGTATACATACACTACTGTCTCTCTCACACATATGTACATACACCACTTTCTCTCTCTCTCTCTCACACACATGTATACACACACTGTCTCTATCGCTGAAATCTTCTACGGACAACTGGCAGATGACAAAAGAACAGTTGGGTGACCACAGCTGAGGTTCAAAGATGTGTGCAAGATAGACATGAAGGTACTGGACATAAATCCAGCAACCTGAGAGGATGAAGCTCCAAATCTCACCAAGTGGCGATGCTCCCTACGGCGCCACCTCAGATTGGGCGACAAGAAGCTCTCACAACAAACAGAAGAGAAAAGAACACGCCCAAAGAACTACCAGAAAAAAAAAGCAGTTGAGGGCTATCACCTCAGGGGCGTATTCCCATAGTCAGTTATGACAAGGGGATTACTACTACTCTTTCGTTGTCTGTCTCACTGGCTGGGTGAATCTTGTCAATATCAACAAATAAATACATGTCATTCATTTCTCTATTCACTCTACATGGAGCATTGGACCACCACTGAAGCTTGCAGTAAGCCTAAGCCGTAACAATGATGTGCGCGTGCAGCTGTGGTTTTGTAACAATGTTTTTTAAATAAATACACAACTCAGTACAATAAAAACATATTATTTTACAATTGGCATCGTGAACAACAGTGAGAGCATAATATATGACAAATATTCTACCACAGTGTATTCTCAAAGTGGTGATTTTAAAGGTCAGGCCGTGCTGAGCGATTTGCCAGCTAAAATTAAACCACCAATTGCAACGTGGATATAACATTTTCTCTGTATTTGTGATTTGTGTTATTTCCATAACAGGATCATTTATTTTCAGTTAAATGAGCCTGCATATATTTCACTACATAGTACAGGTGGCGCCAGTATGGGGGAGCTAAGAATGGCAGCACTGTAAACCGCCAAGCTTGTCGTAAAAGAGGGTTAGGCTTGGAGTCGGCTGCCCAATTCTGTAGAAACTTAAAGACCTCAAAAACAATATAGACAAGTCAACTAAAGAAGATAATTAAAATTAACCATCCCAGACAAAAAAAAGGTCATCAGGTAAGGAAGGCGTTTGACGCAACTTAGAAAGTCGATAAATTAATAAAGATAATTAACAGTCACTCGTTGAACAGAAGGGAGGACACAAAACAACAAAAAGAAATATATAAGTGACAGGCTTACCGAGAATCGAAACGAGGACTACCCAAACGGCGCCATCGCCTTGCTGTGAAAGGATGCACAGCCAGTTTGGCACCCCCATTAAAAAGGGCATCATTGGCTGATGACACCCACACAACTAAGGTATATAGGACCCGTGAACGACCCAGACAATTTAAAGACGCTATCACTAATATAATTTTCCTATCAGCATATGTAGACCAAATAAAGGCCGAATTCTTGTTGCTAATTCACATTTTTTCTTCGATGAATATTTCCAAAACTTGGCACCTGGAATGTTCATGAGACATAGAAACAGACCATTTTAAACAAATGTCAAGGAGAATAGAACTGAAGATAGCGCTGAAAAGCATAAAGAAGACATGTAAACAAACTGAATGAGATAGCATAGGGTAGGAAGGCTGGCATGTTTTTGTTGAAGACACCGCAGGTAGTCGAAGGAAAAAAACAGACAAAATCTGATATAAATAGCTCACAACTTACATACATTTGAAGTAACTATAAATAACGCAATGCTCTAAATAACATACAACTACACTAAATACCCTAATTGTAACCGACAATTAGGTTGTGTAGACTCATTGCAGAGATGGCGAATGCAACTATGTTGTTTTCTTTAATTTCGCCCATTTAAAAAAGAAAAAAAAAACACATTTCCTTAAATTCAGTGCTTCCCAAACTTACAGCAGTCGAGTACCCTTTATGAGAATTTGGTCTTATCAGCCTCTCTTGGATTAAGGTAATTTGGGAGCAGTTTTAGAGGTACTATTTTGTCTACACTAGGGCATGTATAATGTATGCTACACACACACACACATACATACATACAGTTAGTTCTCTGTTTGCGCGTGTTTCATTTACGTGAATTCGAACTTATGTGCACCAATTTTAAAGCATTTCTATTTTATTTATGCGCCAAATTCAAAGTTACACGACCCGATATTTAGATATTTGTGCTGTACGTATTTTATCTGCTCGCCAACGGGAGCTCGAGAGCAAGATAATGCCAGTTTGAATGTTTCTATAAGCTATTTTTGGAAGGCATTCACTATTTAAGATGCACTTTCGCTAATCAAGACTGCATGGATTAAAGTTTCGCAGCGATGCATGAACGGTGAATGGATTGGAAGAAACTAAGCCCTCAATTATGTTATAAAGGCTTTTGCATTAATGGCAATAGTATCACAACTATTAAGGATGGCGCCAGAATAGCTTCAAGAGCTGGTTTAGATGGAGTTGACGAAAATGAAGTTGTAAATTTTCTTGAATCTCAGAAAATAGAGCTGAGCAATAAAGAATTGTTGGCGCTGGAGAAAATCACCAAGGAAGAAGAAGCAGACACCACAACTTGCACCAGCCAACAACAACCACCAGACTGACAACTTACAGTGAAACGATTAAAGGAGGCCTTCCAACTTCTTGAATCCTGCCTTATGATCTTTGAACAAGATGATCCTAACATGGACAGGAGGAAAATGATGGAATGTGCTGCTCCCTACTAAGAAATCCTCTGTGAGCAGAGAAAGTCATAAACTCATCTCTGGACACCTTCTTCAGGAAACAATTGAATGCTGCATCGCCTGCTTGTCATTCCTATGACTCACCATCCCACCCCTCGTTTGAATTAGAAGGTAATGGTCCTGCACCTCTCAATGTTGAATAATTTGTCCATGTTGTTGCCTGCACATGTACATGTACCGAATAGGAATAGTTTATATTCATTTAAACTGAATATTATTACATGCATTTTTTTAGTATTTTGTACGGCATTGGTGGAACGCATCCCCCTTACGTTACACGAATATTATGAATGAGAAAATCATGTTCCATTTACGCGATTTCTGTTTACATGACGGTCTCGGGAACGCATATACCGCGTAACTGCCTGTATATATTCCATTTAAATCACGTGTGTTATAAGTGTATGTATATATCGTATATATATATATATATATATATATATATATATATATATATATATATATATATATATATATATATATATATATATATATATATATATAATAATAATAAATTCTTTAAGCGCCAAACACGACGCATAAGGCAGAAACCAGTGCTCTCCAGGTTGTTCGTTGTGACGCCACTCCTCTTAGCTCTTGCACATTATTTAGGCCCAACGTTCTTCCTTCTCTTATTATTGTTCTTCTGAGTGTTTCTTTTGGTCTTCCTTTTTTCCGCTTACCCTCAGGAACCCAAGTGAGCGCCTGTAGTGGTATATATGACACACGTGATTTAAATGGAATGATTTGTATCAACATTAAATCGGTGATAGAGTTCATTAATATATTTATACATGAAAATACTCGGCCACGCACAAATAAAAAATAAAAATGTGAAAAATACAAGCTGTACACATCAAATAACTTCGTAACCAGAATCACGTGTTAAACCCTTTTTGTCCACATTTGGACATATAGTTGTCGAAGTGATGACCAGTGAAGCAATCACATCAATGAGCACACAAAAATACCACTTTGTTTCCTAGGATCCTGTATGAGCCAACATTGTCAAGCCAACATTGTCAGTTGTCCTCATAGAAATTCAAGGGATATAAGTGTTGCCGCTAAGTACAAAGTAAAAAGCCCAAAGAACTTAAGCAGCTTATCCGCATTTTCATTATTGTTTCGTGTCCAAATCTCATAACGTTTTAAACGCCTCCTACTGTCGCACCTTACTCCTGAATATTAATTAGCCGTAAATTTCCGTAACTATTCAGTCTCACATCTCATGAGATCTATAAATATTACAATGAAGTGATTAATGACACTCTTCTCTTCCAATGCAGCGTAGCAGTTATTCTAAGACTTCAATAGATCTTTTGTCAACCACTCATTTGACACAGATAAATTCTTGGAATTTAGCAACACATATCTATAGTCAGAGTCTGAGATGGTCTAGGCAGGCTAATAAAATCCCAGGCCACTCCGCTCGTGGCTTGCTTCAGAACATAGTATATTCCTGCATACATTCACCGAATAAAGCTCACGACATGCAATAAAGTTATCCGAACAGAAGTGGTTTTTGTGTTTGTTTTGCTCCGGGGAAAGCCTTGTTAACCGATCTGTTGGCACTTTTGCTCTCGTGTTCCCATAAAACCACAAATTCATCACCAGTAATATGCAAGAAAATTATGACTTTTATCAATATATTCACCATCAGAAGTTCAAGAAAGTCGGAATATGACGCTTTGAAGAAAGTGACCTTACATTCACATGTAAGACATGTACGACAATGATGAATGTATATCATTCTCGACATTCAGAAGTTAAAGAAAGTGGCTGTTAGTATTCACCTCGGAATCTTGCCTTGTATTTGTGACAATGTATCCCATGATGCACTAATGGAATTAACGTGGCCAGTAAGGTTAGACACTCTTCATCATCATCTCAACCCATAACCCGTCATGGGTCGTAGGGGTGCCATGGTGGAAGCATCAACAGACAGGGTCCTCCACTGCTCTCTATTCTCAGCAATGCGTACAAGTGTGGAGAAACCGTGTCCTGCCCATTCTTTGATGTTATCAGCCCAGGATTTTCTTTGCCTTCCTCTTCTCCGTTTACCTTCGACTGTTCCCTGGAGGATCGTTTTCGAAAGGGAGTCATGACGAGTTACATGCCCAAACCAGGCAATCTTTCGACGTTTCACTATTGACAAAAGTGGTTCTTGATGGCCTGCATAGGTGTTTATCTTCTCTCTAACATAGACATTTGTTTTGTGCTCTTTATAGCAAATGCGCAAAATTCTTCTATAACATTTATGCTCGAAAGCCTGAATCCTTCGCTCCGTATCTGCAGTGAGTGTCCAGCCCTCACACCCATACAAGAGAATAGATAATACAAGTGATTTGTATAATTTGATCTTCACAGGAAAACTGATGTTACTTTTCCAGATCACATTCAACCTTGTCATGGCAGCTGTTAAATGACAGCCCTTCTTCGTGTCAATTTGCGCTCAATAAGAAACACAGAGATACTACTGTCCGCTATCTGTGTTTGCATCAGGCTTGAACCAAAGTACTTCATGTGCTCCTGCAGCAGTTTGTTTTATGCGCTAAGGCTATTGGTTAAGCGGTTAGAGCGCTTTCCTCATGTGTCGAAGTTATCAGATTCCAGGATTGAAACCTGGTAGCTACCTACCTATAAACGGGTCTTCTTTGATCCTTAGCCGCCGACCGTCAAAGCAGTCAGTGGCCATCACGCCTAGTGGCGTCTTGTAGGGCAACAACAAATTGATTCCACTTTGCTCGGTCGGTGGCCATCCTTCGTACAGTGCCCCAACTCTGGTTCCATGTAACTGGCTTCCTTTCGGCCTTCACCACTGACAGTCATACGAGCCACAGACTCCGAATGTCCATCCCGCAGCAAAGTTTGTTCATTTATTGTTGTTTCCGTAACTTCATTGTTTTTTTTTTACACAGACAGGGGTGTCAGCCCTATGCTAAAACCCCCAACCTGGAGGACCAGGGTACCAACTTTTGTCTGACCCCTACCCACACAGACCAGTCCAGCTTGGTTGAACCTACCAGGAGTAAAACTCCCACTGGCATAGCTCTGGGGATTGTCAGGGTACACAAGCTGCCATACCGCTACAAGTTATAGGTACCATTGATGGCAGCTATAAACGGGTACCTACCTATAAACGGGTACCTACCTATAAACGGCTACCTACCTATAAACGGGTACCTGCCTCTGCTCATGAGTCAGGGAAGCCACAGGCAGCGAGGAAGGGAACTAGTCACCCCCACCCATTACAGATAGACCTAATATAGTGGTGTCTCTAACACTTCACTACCCTACGACCTTTACTGATGAGGTTGCTAGTTCTATACACAACTCTCCTTAGTGGCCCGTTACGACTTACTTGTTGGAGTAAAGTAGCTCTATTTCTTACACCCATTTTCGGGCTACATCACGCCAGGTTCTGGAGAAAGGGCGGGGGTGGGTGTTTTGATGAACAAATAAGGAAAATATAAGACCGTTCCTCTTACCAGACAAGTCGTAGACCTCTAATGAGGTTGCATGTGTAGGTGGCAGTCTCGTCAGCTAAAACAGACTGATATTGAAACCACTGCCGTTAGACCACATTAAGTGCTGTGGCACAGGTTTCTGCATAGCAGCCATTTCCAATGGTGTAGTGTCCTTAGGCAAGCATATACATTAAGCACCAGTCGGTATGTCTTTCAGGCAGTGGCGTAACTACCGCCCGGGGTAGACCTGGCACATCCCAGGGGCCCCAGCACAGAGTGGGCCCCGGGAAGTAGTGACTGGGAAGGATTTCTCCTTTATTTGTATCCTTTTAATTTCCGTTGTTCCCGTGTTAAACGTTATAGCCTGACCCCGTTTCTGGGGTCAGACATGAAAGAGACAAAGAAGCCGTGAACTGATCTTAAGTCGATGGCACATGTCAGGATGACCTGAAACAAATTTGTTGAAGGCCTATGCTCCTTCGGGAGCAGGATAATGATGATGATCATTTTATACAGATTTGCCGTATTCTGATTATACTTGCCCACTTTATAAAGAGAGCTTCGCTTAATTTGTGCCCCCTTACACTGTAGTTACGCCACTGCTTTCCGGATTGTTATGGTGAATCAATCACCGTTTTCTCCAAGTTCATAATAAAATGTCATTTTATGAGAAATCCTAAGCAAGAAACAACGATCTTCATTACTTGAAAATAGTAAACTACAATGCCATGCGTTGTTGATGTAAATATATGTCAACAGTTTCTTGAGCATTCATGAGTATCTTCTCTCACGTTAAGCTTTGGAAGTTGGTGAAATCTGGCGTCCGAATCAAGACTGCTATGGCAAAAGTCACGACCAATGAACCAAACAAAGTGTTTGTACACAAACCACACAGACGCGTTTTCGAGTTAGGGTCTGTTTGTTCTCCTTTCGAGTTCTCATACCAAGGAGTATCTGTTGGAAGATTCCCGGTCTTACCATTCCTGGTGTTATACGTTAAGGGCTCGTTTTTGTGGAATGTTGTTTCAGTAGCATAAAACCCGTTGTTATTTTCACCGTAGTTAGTGTCCCAAGATGTTCGCCGCGGCGTAGTACTAGTGGTAGTTGTGGAGGAGCGATTAAGAATGATTAAGTTACGGCATTGTGAGTTGTCATTACGTAAGATGGAAAACTGTGCCTGGACGAGATCGGATTTAAGCGCAGAATTGAGCTCGAATACGAAGGTGTCTGCAGCTTTCAAGACCTGTTGACCAGAAAGATTGTAAAAATATATATCGCAGTAAAAATGTTACAGAATTCCTACTTAGTACAATTTTACACAATTCCTTCATAGTAAAAATGTTACAGAATTCCTACTTAGTGCAACTTTACATAATTCCTCCATAGTAAAAATGTTACAGAATTCCTACTTAGTGCAATTTTACATAATTCCTTCATAGTAAAATGATACAGAATTCCTACTTAGTACAATTTTACATAATTCCTTCATAGTAAAAATGTTACAGAATTCCTACTTAGTGCAATTTTACATAATTCCTTCATTGTAAAATGTTACAGAATTCCTACTTAGTGCAATTTTACATAATTCCTTCATAGTAAAAATGTTACAGAATTCCTACTTAGTGCAATTTTACAAAATTCCTTCGTAGTAAAAATGTTATGTAGTTCTTTCGCAGTAAAATGTTTTGTAGTCTCTTAATAAAAATAAAATAGTAAAAATATTATGTTATTCCTATTTAGTTAAATCTTACCCAATTCCTGCATAGTAAAAATGTTATGTAATTTCTGCATTGTAAAATGTTACATAATTCCTTCATAGTAAAAAATGTTACAGAATTCCTTCATTGTTAAAAAATTGTTACATCATTATTTCATAGCTAAAAATGTTACATAATTCCTTCATAGTTAAACATGCTATGCAATTCCTTCATAGTTAACATGTTATATAATTCCTTCATAGTAAAAATGTTATGTAATTCCTTCATAGTTAAAAATGTTTCGTCAATCCATCATAGTTAAAAATGTTACATAATTCCTTCATAGTTAAAATGTTATGTAATTCTTTCATAGTTAAAAATGTTACATAATTCCTTCATAGTAAAAACGTTATGTAATTTTTTCATAGTTAAAAATGTTACATAAATCCTTCATAGTTAAAAAATGTTACATAATTACTTCCTCATTAAAAGTCCTTCATAGTTAAAAATGTTACATCATTCCTTCATAGTTAAAAATGTTACATCATTCCTTTATAGTTAGAAATGTTACATAATTACTTCCTGTTTAAAAAAAATGTTACGTAATTCCTTCATAGTTAAAAGTGTTACGTAATTCAATCATAGTTAAAACTGTTATGTAATTCCTTCATAGTTAAAAATGTTACGCAATTCCTTCATAGTAAAAAATGAAATTCTCAATTATTGTAGACATGTGAAGTGTAAGTTTCAATTATTGTAGACATGTGACGTGTAAGTCTCAGTGTTGTAGACATGGGATGTGTAAGTGTCAGTAGTGTAGACATGTAACATATAAGTCTCAGTACTTAGACATGTGACATATAAGCTTTAGCACTGTAGATATATGATGCATAATTCTGTGTACTTAGACAAGAGACGTATAAGTTTCAGTATTGTAGACATGTGACGTATAAGTTTCAGTATTGTAGACATGTGTTGTATAAATCACAGTATAGTAGACATGTGAAGTTTATGTCTGAGTATTGTAGACATTTTTACACATAAGTCTCAGTACTTAGACATATAAGTCTCAATACTTAGACATGTGACATATAAGTCTGGTTACTTAGACATGTGACATATAAGTCTCGGTACTTAGACGTGTGACATACATCTCAGTACTTAGACATGACATATAAGTCTCAGTACTTAGATATGTGACATATGTCTCGGTACTTAGACATGTGACATATACGTTTCAGTGCTTAGATATGTCTAGTACCAAACTGTATCTGCTACTGCTGTTCCCTTGGACCTACCGGATACGTGAAGAGTGGGAATATGTTGCATGTATATGTTGATTTTGACAAGTTCATAGTTGATCTCTATATAACTGTGTGTGACATAATTTGTGCTCTTACTTCTCCTCTCCGGCAGAATTGAACTACATTTGTTGTGCGTACTGAATTAGGTGCATTATTATTTTTTTAGCACTCTCTTTTCTCCTACTGTAATTGTTCACGTTTCACGCTTCGATGCATGGCAGGACCAGACAAGCGTGTCGCCTGTGATAAAAAACCCCCTCTCAAATTAAAATGATAATAATGTATTTGAATTTTGTTCCAATACGCCAAGATAGCTACCATTGCCCTACCCTACTCATATTTTTTCAAAAGTCCAATTCTAGTGACGTAAAGTTACCGTTTATAACCCGCGTCTATAAAAATTTGAAAATTGTCAAGGACGATAAAATCTAATGCAAGATATTGGACACTCCTTGAATTTTTTTTTTAACTAACGTATTCTAAGAATCTATTATTAGTTACAACATGCGACAGTTGCCGTTAGACGTCGTTTTTCAGAACGTCGCATTTTTAAAAACGCCAACGAGAGGCATGCGATTTGAAACTATTAACGCCACGCGAGGGTACCCATCCCCGATAAAAAAAAGGCTTTTTCGTTACTCCGTACTAATTTTTAAATATAACATGAAACCGTTTTGGCAGACGGCCAACACGTGTTTCTTTAAAAAAAAGACGGGAGACAGATAGAGAGAGAGGGGGTTAGTATGGGAAAAGTCTAAACCCATTTGGGTATTTTCAAACTGAAACTAACGAACACATGAGTGCAGGGGAGCGGATGGGACTAAAGAAAGACAGAAAACGTAGATAATGTTATGCATTCTATAGAAGGATGAATAAAAAGGAAAAGACAGAATGGAATTAAAAGCAATAATGTTGTTTATTCAATACTATACTATTTCCTATGAAAACGTATCTAGACTTATAAATAAAGAGAAAAGTACAAAGATGAAAACTTAGATAAAGACGTAGATGAAAATCTACTGGATAGATAAAGGACACTCGCCTGATTAATAACACTGACAAACAACATTTTTCTTTCTTATATAAGAATAAGTGTTCTTAGGTCAGTTTCTTGCGCTGATTTCAAATCTGAAATCCGTTTATCTCTATCACGTCGGGTTCTTAAGATATTTGTGAATAAATATATTTTTGGGAAACCGTTATTTGCTCCGTTTCATTTTTACTATATAACTTATTAAAAATTAATAAAAAGCATCATAATTCTACTTTTTATACTGCTAAAAGATGCATGACATATGTTACGCGATTTTTCAAATAGTTACTGTGTTTTGAAATAATTCTGAGCAAAATATGGCTTCTAGAAGTTGTAGAAATTCGGCTGATCTGTTCTGTTACGTGTGCGGATATTTTACCGATGGTGTTGACCAGAAAAACTTTACACCATTACTAAAGAAAGCATATGAACTTTATTTCGATTCGAAAGTTGATGATGCAAATAAATCTTGGAAGCCAAATGCAGTTTGTTTGATACATTGGCAGGTTGGTTACGAAAATCGCCGAAGCATAAGTCGATGCCTTTTGGAGTGCCAGTAATATGGCGTGAACATACAAATCACACTACTGATTGTTACTTCTGCTTAACAAATATCCATGGTTTCACTTTTAAAACTAGAAAGTCTGTGGTTTATTCAAATATTGAATTGGTTTCGAAACCAGTGCCTCATGATCCAATCACGTGTCCGATCCAAGTACCACCAGAACATAATCCGTTGGACGTGAATGAACCATCAGAAAGTGATAGTTTACCTGCTTTAGAAACTAATTCTGACTCAGATTACATACCGGTGAATGATGGTGTTTACTTAATTAACCATTCAGGACTTTCAGATCTAATACGTGATCTCGCTCTTACCAAAGGACATGCGGAATTACTCGGTTCGCGACTCAAAGAATGGAATCTTTTAGCGCCCAATACTCCGATATCTAAATTTCGTCATAGACACAGAGAACTTGTTCAATACTTTGAGATGGATGATGACATTTGCTATTGCAAAGATGTAAACGGTCATGAGCACATAGTCAACGAATGGCGATTTTTCATCGATTCTTCCAAGACTAGTCTAAAAGCCGTGTTATTGCATAACAGAAATTTATTTTCATCAATTCCAGTCGCCTACTCTGTTCATATGAAAGAAACTTATGACAATATGGCTATACGTTTGGAAAAAATAAAGTACAATGACTACCAATGGCGGATTTGTGGAGACCTAAGGTCATTGCAATTCTCACGGGCATGCAGACTGGGTATACTAAATTTTGTTGCTTCCGATGTGAATGGGACAGCCGCAACAGACTGGAACATTATGCAAGAAAGGTGTGGCCTATCCGGGATCGTATGCAGCTCCGGCATAAAAATGTAATACACGAGCCATTAGTTAACAAAGACAGCTTCATTTTACCACTGTTACATATAAAGTTGGGGCTCATGAAGAATTTTGTAAAAGCGTTAGATAAAACGAGCAAAGCTTTCACTTATCTTCGAGAAAAGTTTCCGCAAGTTAGCGATGCAAAGATAAAGGAAGGTATCTTTGTAGGACCTCAGATTAGGAAAGTTATTGCAGACAAACAATTCGAGAACTTGTTACATGGTAGTGAACTTCGCGCATGGATGGCATTCAAATCGATCGTCGATAACTTTCTGGGAAATCAC
Organism: Oreohelix idahoensis; assembly: GCA_024509875.1. Taxonomy (NCBI): domain Eukaryota; kingdom Metazoa; phylum Mollusca; class Gastropoda; order Stylommatophora; family Oreohelicidae; genus Oreohelix; species Oreohelix idahoensis. The sequence continues at coordinate 127,294 of JAMPIV010004708.1, forward strand.
AAATCTGTTGACTATGTTGCATATTGTTAAGCAGTGCATAGATGCATACAGAATTATGGGCTGTAACATGTCCCTCAAAATCCATTTGCTCGATTCGCATCTTGACTTTTTCCCTGACAACCTTGGCGAAGTCAGCGATGAACATGGAGAACGATTCCATCAAGATATCGCCGTAATGGAGTCACGTTATCAAGGACGGTGGAGTGTGACCATGCTTGCCGATTATTGTTAGATGCTTCATCGCGATGTACCACATGCCATTCACCGACGAAAGTCGACTGCAAAGAAATTCAAGCCTACATAACTGTTATACTTCTTGTACGAATGATGTTGTAATACTGTATGCGTTGTTAAAAAACTTCAATTGCGTATTTCTAGAGATCCCGACCTGATAGAGAAAAACGGTTTGCAGATTTAAAAACAGCGCATTAAAATTGACCAGAAAAACATAGAAATGTTAGAGAAAGAAAAAAAAAGTTTTTTTTTGTTAGTCAGTGTAATCACTTTTCATCTTTTAGATAGCTTCAAAGGTGACTGAGTTATTGCATAAAATAAAAATTGACAACACTGATATACGAACCCACTGATATCCCAGCTCAATTTAAAAGTAACATTTTTCTAGTCGTTGCTTGGAAACAAGTCACATTGGTTTGCCTCATTTGCTAGACACTACTAGGAGGAGGGAGAGGTATAACTTTGAAGTTTTGCCAGCGTAAGCGACACATAGTCTAAACAGAAATGTTAGAAGCAGATGGACGAACTTATGGATAAACGTACAAAAATGTTTGGGATTTTCAAAAATAAATGTTTGGGATTTTCAAAAAAAGAGTCAAATCGGTGTAGTTTAAACTGATTGGTTAATGTTAGGATAGACATAGGGAGAATAAAACTACCGTATCTGCTATGCAGGGTACCACTTGATAGAGATTTTTTATACAAGCAAGGTTCCAAGCAGAGCAATTAATGACCAAATTGCCGTTGCGTCTGAAGCAGCAGCTGTCTAAAAGTGACCATTGACAGCCTGTTAAACCTTAACAAAGTGTGTGATTATTTCATTGATTGCGGTAAGATGAATAACCTTTTTAATACATTATTTGATGTAGAGGCCAACCCAGATAGGGCGCCATAACATTGTGTGTGTACGACATTTTGCCTTTGTGGAAGATTGCGACATACTAGGAGCAGAGGCATGTCTAAGCAGACATAGGAAGCAAATTAAACTAAATTTAAGTTGAATATTGTCATACATATTTTGACTGTAAGACCAGAAAGTCACTGGCAGGCCTATTGGTATATTAACTTTGAAGAAAAGAAAAGATTGTATTTCAGCTGAAGAAGAAGATGATGTATATTGACAGGGGCGTTGAGACTATGTGGAAAAGAAGATACCCACTGTTATGAAGAAGTCACAATAAAGTTAAAGACTGTAGCTAATTTAGTTAGCTATTTTATGTGATCACAATACTTGTTTAATGATGTTAAATTGGTAGTGGTGGAGATAGTCAGCTGGAGACTTAGGGAGGCTTGTTCCTCTTGTTTCAGGGTTATGTCACGTAGGTTTTGATCATTAAATTGCATATTCCCTCTTCTTTTTCTTTTCACACGAAACCTCTATTATTTATTATCTGTCTTTACCTTTTTCCGGTATTTTTCGCATCGTTCGTTTGCGAAAAATATTTTCTTCAGTATTCTTAAACTTTACCTTGTGTTTTTCTCATACTGGGATACGTAATTCTATTACATAGATGTCAGTCAGACGTGAAGTGCGATTTAGTTGCAGTCCATCTCAGACATCGAGCCGACTTGGGTCTGCACCTTCAGATGACACGACACTCCTGAGTTAGATTCTCGACGTAAACGCGTGAGAATGCTAGGAGAGAGCCGACATCCGTCTGCATTTTCACCGGTCAACAACGAGTCGCATCGGCCGAACGCTTAAGTAGGAGCGAATATTTACACCTTATAGTCGCAGTTTCAGACGGTTGTCTGAGATTTGCTACTGACACGCGCTTTTCCCGGTCAGTTTGTTACCGCAGGTGCGTAATCGCACTGGTGGCAGTTACGACACGCCTCTAAGTTAAACGTAGCTTGTTATGAGAAGGGGGAGAGATCGGGGCGAGGGAGATAGTTCATCCTTTGTCTGGTTTAAAATATTAACCCACGTTTGAAACTATTTCATTTCACTCAGTAACTTTGCAGTTAGACTAGAACAACCTTCGTTCGATTTCTAAATAATCTCTGTAAATAGAGATGGCCTTTAGTTTGGTCGAAGTGGTTTAAGTTCTTAGTACTTCTGTGTTTGAGGTAAATATTATATATAATAGATCTCTAGTATTTTGTGAAGTGATTAAGTGTTAAATCGCCGATTTCATTTTAAACTAGTTCTGTGTGCAGAGTGAATATTTTGATAGTTTGTTATTTCTTTAATCGACGAGTTGTAGTGGAAATACAAAATAAATTATATTTTTAGCTTACTAAACAAGTAGCTGAAATGAGTTTAATTTAACTGTTAAATACTCAGTCGAAACTGTTTTAATAACTAACTTATAAATGCTAGATGCGACATCAATGAATATTGACGGAATACGAAGATATTCCTAATTCCTGATGATTGATTTTATATAACTTATTTCACGGGAAGTTTTAAATATAAGTCAAGCTGTAGGCTTGTCGTGTAAAATGTAAGTTATATTGAGTACATATATGTAAATTATTTGATATGTGTTCTTTCCACTTTATATAGTGAAACGGTGGTACCCAACTTACGAGCGTTTAGTAAAGAGACATATTTGTGTGAAGCATAGACAGTTCCTATCTTTAACCACGTGGGTTTTTTGTTTCAAGTAACACTGGTCTGACAGTGCATATGCCATCAGAGAGAGACAGTAATAGCAATCCCACTAACGGTTTCTAAAGACTAGAAATATATATTGGGCTTTTGAGCCAGTTCATATTGCTCCACAAATTTAAATGTACATGCTGCCTGGCGGCGAGAATATTACAAGAATAACATTAACATTCCGACAGAGATTGTGACTAGTATTGTGGTGACCAAATATAGTACCTGCCTGAAAGAAGACACCGATCTGACATTCCTTAAATCCTAGAATCCAAAGCTAATGACATTGTGCTCTGCTAACTTTCGTGCTTGGACAAATTTTATGTGACTTAATCAGACATTCGGAAAAAATTAGAACACCCAAGGAATCGTTCCCTGAGACAGAGAGTTCAGTACGTCTTTTGGAACTGGGGGTTTCTTGGTCGATGACTGCATTTTTCGGGTCTGTGCGAAGGTCCTAGAATTATTATGTTCCCAGAGGCAGCGAGCAAAGTTGTGAGTATATATGTGTGAGCAAGGCCATGGCTGAATGAATGAGAGTACACAGGCCAGAGTGTTATTATTCCGGTGTATTATTGTCACCTATTTGCTGTCTTAATTTTTTTAAATCTGCAGAATTTGTTACAAATGCTAGAGTTTCTTTTTCTTAGGCTAAATCAGATTATCCAACTCTGTTCATACATTTACGAGAAAGAAAGAAACCTCTTAGACTCAACCCTGTGTATCTATAACTCTTTGGGCCATCATCTGTTCTCTTAACGGGGCTGTGGGCTAAACCTAGAGTAAGATTCTAACGGGCTATCATCCTTGTAGCATTTTTTTCTTAAATTTTATGACTATGTGTATATGTTTCTCCTTGATGTATTTCTTTGGTGTTGTGAGAAGATTTTTTTTGATGATAATAATAAAAATCTCTCTTGAACTAATCAGTGCGTTGGTCAACTCGTTCTAAAAAAAAAATATATATATATATATCCATTGTTATAGATTTCCCACGTCGGTGTGTTTAACTGTCGTCACGTGTATGTGCGTGCCCGTGATTAGATAGAAATATATGTAATATATATATATCTGTGTTTAGACTGTCTGACTACTTTAGATCTGTCGTAGAAGATAGGTGAGAGAGAGAGAAGATTTTCCGCTCTCAGAGACAGCATCTATCACTATTCTACCACCTCACTCGTGGAAGTCTATGTTTTTATTTCCATCTCTCACTGTGACTATCACTCATTCCAACCTATTCAGAAGGGACCAACCCAAGTCTTAATACTCCTATCGAAAAATCTACGACAGGTTACATCACCCAGTTCAAGTTGGTCAAAAGTCGGAGCTGCAGCAGTTGAGGCAACCTACCGGTTGTTTCTTTATCAAAGCATACAAGTAGTAGCAGACTCCAGAATACACGGCAGTGGATCGTGTGCATTTTTCTCAAACCAGTCATCCAGGGTCTACACGGATACTAAGATAAGCCAAAATCTTCAGGGCTTACATGCTAGCTCAAATATGTTCGATCTCCACCCTATTCAGTAACAGTTTGTGATATGATGTGAATACCAGTTTTCCCACTAGTGACTCTTCAGATAACAGTAGTCTCCACCAGGGAATAAACGTGTATAAACATTAACATATTAAGAGATATATTGGACTAATGTCCTTCTTGTGTAATTAATTTGATATAAAACCATAATTTCATTTTAAGTTAAACATTCCTGTCCTAAAAAATTTGAGGGACAGGAAATTAAATTGTATATACATATATATCATAACTTTAAACCCAGTCTTGTTTATTCGATGTTAGTGAATTAAATTGTATTTGTTTAACGCATTTATCACTACATTTTCATTACCCTAGACATCAAGCCATATAAAATACATCACAAACACTAGATACCCAAAATAAATCGCAGAGTGAGATCGTAGGGTGGTAGCAGTCAGGTATCCTGAGAACATCACCTTCAACTATTAGACTCAGGGACTTGCATAGCTGACCTCACTCTGTAGACACATACTAAATACTTCTATTTAACATCAAAACCCACCACATCGCCCATTCCTGAGAGATTAATTGAGTCCCTAAAACGTGATAATACCACATTGACTCCAGGTAACTGCGGGCACGAAGTGTTTGCTTAAGATTGCACAATTACTTCCGACTCGACAGGAAAAATGTAAGAAGTTGTAACGTAAACATTACCAAGAATTGTCGGGTGTAACAACTCCATATACGCAGGATGACTTTTTGAAATTTTCAAACGCATGAGTCACACAGAATACGACATGAGAAAAAGTTTTCATAATATGAACTTTGAATGTATTGGCTGACATTTGAGTTTTGTCAAAAACGCCAGGTGGAAGCGTGGGCCGAGAACTTAAGATATAACGTAGGAAAAGTTTGACATACGGCACTGCATTCCTGAAATCGTCATAGTAGATAGATAGGACCTTGCCACAGAAATAATAGAGTCAGGATTCTGAATTTTTAGGATCGGAAAAATGTATTTGAGCATCTTTTATCCACTAGAAAAATAAACTCGCCAATATTAATACGGAACCAGACTACTATAGAAACTACTCACAAGCCACAGAGGAATTCTAGAATAAGAAATAATATCCCAGACGTGTGTTCGAGGCATCGTGTTAAGTTGCCAAGACTATTTACCTGAGAAAGACGTCTAAGATTTGCCTAGTTACTAGGGTGAGTTGCACACGTTTGTATACTTTGAATTTTACTGGTTTATACTAGCTAGGAGTGTTAAAGATTCATACGAGGCCGGCAACCTCAGCATGTGAAAAGGATACATTCATGAACCACCACAGCAAGCGCTGGTGATTGCTTCATGCTAGTTTTCACGGAAGAACCAAAAGAAGAGGTAATCCCAGACTCCAAGTGGAGAAAGGAAGTGGATCATGATGACATCATATGTATATTATCATTTGTAATGAGTTGTATGTATGTTTAAAGTTATTCCTTCAGGCAAAAGCCACTTGCCGCTGTCCAGTTGAAATATTTTCATTACATTAACGAAAGGTGATTTTCTTATCACATCCCCTGAGTTATATGATATTCACTCGGTGAGAGTACAAATTCTGATTAAAAAATCAGTGACAGACAGAAGGGAAAGGCGCCTGCTCTAAATCAGGAAAATAAATACTTGGCAACGGAATATATTCTTTTATTCCTCCTGAAGTTGGTGGTACGGATTGGAGAGAACATTTGAGGTTCTACCCACGTTACCACCTGTACTAGTTTGTGGTTCGAAGCTTGAGATCGACACGTGAAACCTACATCCCACGGGTGGTGAAGATCCCCGCCCTGACCAGAAGCAGTTACCTCTAGAATCCTTTGGAGAAGTGCCCTTGCCACAGAGACGAAGTGACGGAACCAGCAGCACCAACATTTCAGCAATTTGGAAGCTAAGTCATAAGTTCAGCAGGCCATCTAAATAGACTATATTTTCATCTCCCAAACCGAGATCTATGACTAACCATAATGTCTCATAATTACCATTTCATATTTATTTACATTTGTTTTCAAAGTAATTGATCATTAAATTTGTATATGTTGATTTTGACAAGTTCATAGTTGAATTAATCATTACAGAGAGAAAGGCATATGTATGATCCAGAACCTCTAGTATATATTCATTAATATATATATATATATATATATATATATATATATATATATATATATATATATATATATATATATATATATATATATATATATATATATATATTGCATACACATATATTGCACACATATATATTGCATACATATATATTGCATACATATCTATATCGAGCTAATAAAAGGAATTTAGCTGAATTAAATCAGCTGGGGCTTGACGAGCAAAATCATTTATATCCATCTTCACAAAAGGCGGCGGGTCAGATACAAAGTTAACGTGCTAAGACTCATTCAGCATTGTTCTTGACTTCTGAAATATCTAGTGAAGACTGCCTCGAGATAGAAGCATCACTATCATTCTACCTACAACTCTGCCAAGAGTAATCTTGTGCGAAGGTAGACACATTTGAAGACTCACATTAGATACTCTAGGTTTTGGCCATTGTTGGACCACTACTGCAGAGCTAAGGGGAGGCAACCCGTGACACTATGCCAAAGCTCCATTCTGAAGAGGACACTCCAGCTTCAACTTTTGGTGTCGGCACAACAAGGGAAGTAGGCAGTTACCAGTTATAAGCATTATACCCACCAGACGATACGTCAAGGCCTAAATCCCACCCCCTGCAGACCCAAGTAGAACAGTCCCAACTAAGATGGTTTGGCCATGTCTGCAGAATGGGAGAAGATCGGCTACCACGACAAGCATGGGAAACAAAGAGCCAAGGATCCAGACCCCCAGGACGACCCAGAGTCCGCTGGGAGGACAACATTAGACAATCTTTGAAGGACCGAGGACTAGAATGGAACCAGGCCAGGAGGAAGACAGCCGATAGGATAGTCTGGCGCTCTCTCTTCCAAACCTCTACACCTCACGGTAGAAGGGGAACGACTAAGTAAGTAAGTAAGCATTATGCCCAACTGGCGTAGGTCATGGGATTTCTCCACACTAGGTCAGATGGCCAACTGTTTAACCTCGCAAGGCTGAAGGCAAAAACAAAAATTAGAAGGGTCACTATATGAGACTTGTTGTTCGCCGATGACGCTGCAATCATCACAAAGTCAACAGGAGCTCCAGAGCTTGAAGAATCGCTTCTATCAAGCATGCAAGGACATCGGCCTTACAATGAGTCTAGAGAAAACACATGTGGTGGGTCAGGATGGGGATGTTGCACCAGTTATTACTACCGATAACTATGAATTGCAGTGCTGCACCATTTCACATACCTGGGGTCCACCATCAACGGCAAACTTTCTGGATACAGAAATTGACAGCCGCATTGGCAAAGCTGCCGCCACCTTTGCCCGCCTCACAACGCGTGTGTAGGGAAACTTCAAACTCACAACGAAGACTTGCGGTATATAATGCCTGAGTCACCAGCACAATTCTAAATGGCAGTGAGACATGGACAACCTATGCTAAGCAAGAAAGAAGCTTAATACCTTCCATCTATGGTGTCTACATCACATCCTTTATACTTCGTGAAGGACAAAGTGATAAATATCGAGGTGCTGTCACGCGCTAGCCTTAATCATATATACACTGCTTAGACAGCGCAGACTATGCTGGTTTGGCCATGTCCGCCGCATGAAACATGGTCGCATCTTCTAAGGACAGTTGGCAGATGGCAAAAGAACAGCTGGGCGACCTTAGCTGAGGTTCAAAGAAGTGTGCAAGAGAGACATGAAGACATTGGACATAAATCCAGCAACCTGAGAGGATGAAGCTGTCGATCGTACCAAGTGACGATGATCCCTACCGCGCCACCTCAGACTGGGGCGAAAATAACAAGCAGAAGAGAAAATAATACTCAGAAAGGAACATCAGGAAAAATAAAGCAGCTGAGGGCTATCAGCTCAGGGGCGCATTCTCATATGACTGAAGGGGCTACTACTTAGGCATGTGACGTAAAAGTATCAGTATTGTAGACATGTGACGGATAAATTTCAGTGTTGTAGACATGTGACGGATAAGTTTCAGTTTTGCAGACATGTGATGTATAAGTATCAGTATTGTAGATATGTGACGTATAAGTATCAATATTGTAGACATGTGGCGTATAAGCCTCAGTATTGTAGACATGAAACGTATAGGTTTCAGTATTGTAGAGTTGTGACGTATAATCTTCAGTATTGTAGACATATGATGTATAAGTCTTAGTATTGTAGACATGTGACGTATAAGTTTCAGTATTGTAGACATGTGACACAAACCCTCAGTATTGAAGACGTGATTCATAAGTATCAGTATTGTAGATATGTGACGTATAGCTATCAGTATTGAAGACATGTGACGCATAAGCCTCAGTATTGTAGACATGTGACGTATAAGGGACAGTACTGAAGACATGTGATGTATAAGCATCAGTATTGTAGACATGTGACGTATAAGCCACAGTACTGTAGACATGTGACGTCTAAGTATCAGTATTGTAGAATGTGACGTCTAAGTATCAGTATTGTAGAATGTGACGTATAAGTAGCAGTATTGAAGACATGTGATGTATACATCTGCCATTCTTCTTCTTCTTCGATCCTTAACCACCGACCGTCAAAGCAGTCAGTGGCCATCACGCCTAGTGGCGTCTTGTAGGGCAACAACAAATTGATTCCACTTTGCACGGTCGGTGGCCATCCTTCGTACAGTGCCCAAACTCTGGTTCATTCTTTGCATCTCAGCCTCCACAGTCCTCCGCCAAGTTGTTTTTGGTCGGCCTCTCTTTCGCTTTCCTTCAGGGGTCCAAAGCATAGCTGTTCTTGTGATGGCATCGGGGTCTCTTCTGAGGACATGACCAACCCAGCTCCAGCGTCTGCCAGCAATGATGGTATGCATGTCCTCTTGCTTGCTACGAGTAAGCAGATCTTGGTTGGTGATGGTATTCGGCCAAAAGATTCGGTGAATTTTTCTTAGGCATGTTGTGTGAAAAGAGGACAATTTTGACATTTCCTTCTCTGTGACTCTCCAGCATTCCGCACCATAGAGAAGCACAGAAAGCACGCAACTCTGGTATAATCTTAATTTTGTGCTTGTGCTGTATTGGGAGGACTTCCAGATGTTATTTAGGCTAAAGAAGGCTGTTCTTGCCTTATTCATTCTGATGTTGATGTCTTTGCCTGCCCCACCGTCTGGTGTTACTATGCTTCCTAGGTATGTGAAGGTATCTGTCTGTACCAGTTGCTGATTCCTTACTGATATGGGCTCAGGGTTGCTCACATTGAGCGTCATGACCTCAGACTTCTTTAAATTGATGTTCAAGCCCACCTGCTGGCTAAATTTATTAAGTCTATCCGTTTTTTCCTGGATGTGTTGATGTGAATGTGCCAGCAGTGCAATGTCATCTGCATATTCCAGATCTTCCAATGTTGAAAATGTAGTCCATCTTATTCCTCTTGGACTGCCCTCTGTTGTCTGGCGCATCACCCAGTCTATGACTGTTAAAAATAGAGTGGTTGATAAGGGGCATCCCTGTCGTACTCCTGTCTTCACCTCGAAGGTTAGGTTGCTCTGCCCAACACTACACGTAAAGTTGGCATAGAGGCTTTTTATGATTGACACTATGCAGCTTGGAATTCCATAAGCCCTCAGTATTTTCCATAAACTGTCCCTATGTATGCTGTCAAAAGCCTTTTCAAAATCAACAAAATTTATGTAAAGCTGTCTTTGCCATTCTGAGCACTGCTCTATAATGTTCCTGAGAGTGAATATATGGTCTACACATCTTCTGTTCTTTCTAAATCCTGCTTGTTCTTTCCTCAGTTTGTAGTCTACTGCCTTTGAAATTCTCTGTATAATTATCCTGCCTAGTATTTTGCTGGGAACTGAGAGAAGAGTGATTCCTCTCCAATTATTGCAGTCTGAAAGATCTCCCTTCTTGGGCAATTTGACAATTATTCCTTTGTTCCACTCTGATGGTGTTGTCCCCGTTTTCCACACTTGTGCAAATAGTGGTTCTAATAGTTCTGCTGCTAGCTCAGGGTCTGTCTTAAATAGCTCTGCATTTAAGTTATCATGGCCCGGAGCGTTACCGTTCTTTAACCCTTTGATTGCTGTGATGATTTCTTCTTTTCGTGGAATGTCTGTATTTACATCTAGATCGTTTTCAGCCTCAGGAACATTCAATTGTGTCTCTGGTATTTCCTTGTTCAGAGTTTCTCTGAAGTGCTCTGCCCATCTTGTTTCCTGTCCCTCTGCTGTCTTGATGAGATTTCCTTGCTTATCTCTTACTAATGTAATATTGTTTGCACCTCGTTTTCCGCTGATGAATTTAGTTATTTTGTATACTGTGCCTTGTTCATTTCTCAGTGCTGCCTCTTCTGCCTGTTTTGCAAGATCGTCTAGGAAATTCCTTTTGTTGGCTCGGGTTTGGCGTTTAACTTCCCTGTCCAGTTGACTGTACTGTTCGCTATATAGTTGCTTTAACCTGGGGGACTTCGCTTCTGTTTTCTTTCTTTTCATTTCCTTTCTCATCTCTATGGTGTTTAGTGTTTCTGGTGTTATCCAGTCTTGCTTCTTCCTTTCCTGGAATCCTAAGCATGATTTGCTACTTTCCTTATATATTGTTGAAATGGTGTTAAAATTCTGGTCTATATCATCAGTCAATGTCTTTTCCTGGCTTTGGCAAATTGATATCGTTTCTTAATGTCGGCCGCAAACGCTTTTCTGGTAAGGGGGTCCTTCAATTTGCTGATGTCAAACCTTTTCTGTGTAGTTACAGTTGGTCCAGCCCTTCTTAGTTTTACTTTCAGTTTTGCTACTACTAAATGGTGATCGCTTCCCACATCTGCACCTCTTCTTACCTTCACATCTTGTAATGCATGTCTCCATCTACCGTTAACCATGATGTGGTCTATCTGGTTTCTGTCCCGACCATTTGGTGATTCCCATGTTAACTTGTGAATTTCCTTATGTTGGAAAAGTGTTCCTCCAATGACCAGGTTGTTAATGCTACAGAAACCTATTAGCTTATCCCCATTTTCGTTTGCTATTCCGCTGCCGCATTTCCCCATTGTTCTTTCATTATATGTATTGTGTGTACCAACTTTCGCATTGAGGTCTCCCATTACTATAACAAGATCATATCTAGGTGTGTCCTCCATTTCTTTCTGCAGTTGTTGATAGAATTCATCCTTACATCTGCCATTAATGGTACCTATAACTTGTAGCGGTATGGCAGCTTGTGTACCCTGACAATCCCCAGAGCTATGCCAGTGGGAGTTTTACTCCTGGTAGGTTCAACCAAGCTGGACTGGTCTGCGTGGGTAGGGGTCAGACAAAAGCTGGTACCCTGGTCCTCCAGGTTGGGGGTTTTAGCACAGGGCCGACACCCCTGTCTATGTAAAAAAATCGCACATGTTACGGAAACGGCAACAAATGGAAAAACTTTGATGCGGGACGGACATCCGGAGTCTCAGGCTCGTATGACTGCCAGTGGTGAAAGCCGAAAGGAAGCCATTGACATGAAAACGGATGCCCTGACCGCAAAACACGAAACCAGAATTGGATTTTGGAACGTCAGAACTATGAATGAGGCAGAAAAGCTGAGACAAGTCACAGCAGAGATGAGGAACTACAAATTACATATCCTGGGAATAAGCGAGAGCAGATGGACAGGGACGTGGAGAATAAAAACAGCTACAGGGGAAACAGAACTTTATTCTGGTAGAGAGGATGGTCAGCACAACGAAGGTGTAGCAATTATCATGAAGAAAGGAATGGAAAGGTCTTTACTGGAATGGAAACCCATCAACAACAGACTGATAAGAACAAGACTGAGAGGGAGATTCACCAACACCACAATTATACAATGCTATGCACCAACAAACCACAGCCAAGAAGAGATCAAGGACGGGTTCTATCAACAGGTACAATAGGAAATGGAAACTGCACCCAGGTACGATCTTATTATAGTAATGGGAGACCTAAATGCGAAAGTTGGTACACACAATAATTATAACGAAAGAGTAATGGGGAAATGCGGCTGTCGAACAATAAATGAGAATGGGGACAAATTAATAAGCTTCTGCAGTATTAACAACCTGGTCATTGGAGGAACACTTTTTCCACACAAAGAAATGCACAAGTTAACACGGGAATCACCAAACGGACGAGACAAAAACCAGATAGATCACATAATGATCAATGGCAGATGGAGACACGCACTACAAGACGTGAAAGCAAGAAGAGGCGCAGATGTGGGAAGTGATCATCACCTAGTAGTAGCAAGACTGAAGGTGAAACTCAGAGCTGCTGGGCCAGTTGCAGTCAAACAGAAAAGATATAACATCACGACACTTAAGGACCCCCTCACCAGAAAAGCTTTCGTGGTCGACGTTAAGAGACGATATCAGATTACCAAAAGCCAGGAAAGAACAGAGACCGATGATGTCGACCAGAAATTCAACACCATCTCAACAATATACAAGGAAAGCAGCAAGTCATGCTTGGGATTCCAGGAAAGAAAGAGCGCAGACTGGATAACACCAGAAACGCTTAACACCATAGCGAAGAGAAAGGAAATGGAAAGAAAGAAAACAGAAGCGAAGTCCCCCAGGTTAAAGGCAATATTTAGTGAACAGTACAGTCAGCTAGACAAGGAAGTAAAACGTCAAACCCGTGCTAACAAAAGGACATTTATGGATGACCTTGCAAGACAGGCAGAAGAGGCAGCACTGAGAAATGAACAAAGCACAGTTTATAAAATAACTAAAACTATCAGTGGAAAACGAGGTGCAAACAACATAACGTTAGTAAGAAACAAGCAAGGAAATCTCATCACCACAGCACAGGGGCAGGAAACAAGATGGGCAGAGCACTTCAGAGAAACACTGAATAACGAACCACCAGAGACTCAGCTGAATGTTCCTGAGGCTGAAAGTGACTTAGACGTAAATACAGACATTCCACGAAAAGAAGAAATCATCACAGCTATCAAAGGGTTAAAAAATGGAAAAGCGCCTGGTCACGACAATCTAAATGCAGAGTTATTCAAGGCAGACCCTGAACTAGTAGCTGAACTATTAGAACCACTATTTGCACAAGTCTGGGAAACTGAGACAACACCAACAGAGTGGAGTAAAGGAATAATTGTCAAATTGCCCAAGAAGGGCGACCTTGCAGACTGCAACAACTGGAGAGGAATTACTCTTCTCTCAGTTCCCAGCAAAATACTAGACATGATAATCATCCAGAGAATTTCAAAAGCAGTTGACCATAAACTGAGGAAAGAACAAGCGGGCTTTAGAAAGAACAGAAGATGTGCAGATCATATATTCACCCTCAGGAACACTATAGAGCAGTGCTCAGAATGGCAGAGACAGCTATACATTAACTTTGTTGATTTTGAAAAGGCTTTCGACAGCATACACAGGGACAGCCTATGGAAAATACTGAGGGCTTATGGAATTCCCAGCCGCATTGTTTCCATCATAAAAAGCCTCTATTCTAACTTTCCACGCAGTGTTGGATTGAGTAATGTGAATACAGGAGTACGACAGGGATGCCCCTTATCAACAACATTATTTTTGACAGTCATAGATTGGGGCTGCCATCACCGGTGTCAATACCTTGTCGAGGTATGGCGGCTTGCGTACCCTGATTACCCCCAGAGCTATGCCAGCGGGAGTTTTACTCCTGGAAGGTTCTACCAAGCTAGACAGGTTTGCGCGGGCAGGGGTCAGACTAAAGCAGACACCCTGGTCCTCCAGGTTGGGGGTTTTAGCATAGGCCTGACAACCCTGTCCATGTAAAAAGAAATGAAGTTACGGAAACGACAACAAATGAACAAACTTTGCTGCGGGACGGACATCCGGAGTCTGAGGCTCGTATGACTGTCAGTGGTGAAAGCTGAAAGGAAGCCACTGACACGAAAACGGACGTTCTGACCGCAAAACGTGAAACAAGAATAGGATTTTGGAATGCCAGGATAATGAACGAGATGGGTAAACAAAAACAGGTCACAGCATAAATGAGAAACTATAGATTACACATTCTAGGGATAATCGAGAGCAGATGAACAGGGGCAGGAAAAGTTAAAACAGCAACAGGAGAAACAGTACTTTACTTTGGAAGAGAGGATGGACAGCACAATGAAGGTGTAGCCATTATTCTACAGAAAGGAATAGAAAGGACATTACTGGAATGGAAACCCATCAACAACAGACTGATAAGAATAAGATTGAGAGGGAGATTCACCAATAATACAATGCTACGCACCAACGAATGACAGCGATGAAGAGGTCAAGGATGAATTCTATCAACAACTGCAGAAAGAAATGGAAGACACACCTAGATATGATCGTATCGTAGTAATGGGAGACCTCAATGCGAAAGTTGGAACACACAATACATATAATGAAAGAGTAATGGGGAAATGCGGCAGCGGAACAGCAAACGAAAATGGGGATAAATTAATAAGTTTCTGTAGCATTAACAACCATTAACTCTATTTTTAACAGTCATAGACTGGGTGATGCGCCAGACAACAGAGGGCAGTCCAAGAGGAATAAGATGGACTACATTTTCTACATTGGAAGATCTGGAATACGCAGATGACATTGCACTACTAGCACATTCACATCCAGGAAAAAACGGATAGACTTAATAAGTATAGCCAGCAGGTTGGCTTGAACATCAATCTAAAGAAGACAGAGGTCATGACGCTCAATGTGAGCAACCCTGAGCCCATATCAGTAAGGAATCAGCAACTGGAACAGACAGACACCTTCACATACCTAGGATGCATAGTAATACCAGACGGCGGAGCAAGCAAAGACATCAACATCAGAATGAACAAAGCAAGAACAGCCTTTTTTAGTCTAAACAACATCTGGAAGTCCTCTCAGTACAGCACAAGCACAAAATTAAGATTATATCAGAGCTGTGTGCTTTCTGTTCTTCTCTATGGTGCAGAATGCTGGAGAGTTACAGAGAAGGAAATGTCGAAATTGTCCTCTTTTCACACACCATGCATAAGAAACATTCTCCGAATCTTTTGGCCGAATATCATCGCCAACCAAGATCTGCTTACTCGGAGCAAGCAAGAGGACATGCACACCGTCATAGCTGGCAGACGCTGGAGCTGGGTTGGCCATGTCCTCAGAAGAGACCCCGATGCCATCACAAGAACAGCTATGCTATGGACCCCTGAAGGAAAACGAAAGAGGCCGACCAAAAACAACTTGGCGGAGGACTGTGGAGGCTGAGATGCAAAGAATGAACCAGAGTTGGGGCACTGTACGAAGGATGGCCACCGACAGAGCAAAGTGGAATCAATGTGTTGTTGCCCTACAAGACGCCACCAGGCGTGATGGCCACTGACTGCTTTTACGGTCGGCGGCTAAGGATCAAAGAAGAAGAAGAAGAAGATTGGGTGATGCGCCAAACAACAGAGGGCAGTCCAAGAGGAATTAGATGGACAACGTTTTCTACACTGGAAGACCTGAAATATGCAGATGCCATTACACTACTCGCGCATTCACATCAACACATTCAAGAAAAAAACCGATAGACTGAATAAGTATGGCCAGCAGGTTGGCCTGAACATCAATCTGAAGAAGACAGAGGTCATGACACTAAATGTGGGCAATCCTGAGCCAATAACAGTAAGGAACCAGAAGTTAGAACAGACAGACACATTTACTTACCTAGGATTTATAGTAACACCTGACGGCGGAACAAGCAAGGACATTAACAATAGAATGAATAAAGCGAGAACAGCCTTTCCTAGTCTCAACAACATTTGGAAGTCTTCCCAGTACAGCACAAACACCAAATTAAGACTATGAGAGCTGTGTACTTTCTGTGCTTCTTTATGGTGCGGAATGCTGGAGAGTAACAGAGAAGGAAATGTCGAAACTGTCCTCCTTCCACACAATCTGCCTAAGGAAAATTCTCCGAATCTTTTCGCCAAAACCACCAGCAATCAAGAAGTACTTATTCGGAGCAACCAGGAGGACATGCACACGATCATAGCTGGCAGACGCTGGAGTTGGGTTGGCCACGTCCTCAGAAGGGACCCTGATACCATCACAAGAACAGCTATGCTATGGACACCCGAGGGAAAGCGAAAGAGAGGTCGAACAAAAACAACTTGGCGGAGAACTGTGGAGGCTGAGATGCAAAGAATGAACCAGAGTTGGGGCACTGTACGAAGGATGGCCGCTGACCGAGCAAAGTGGAATCAATTTGTTGCTGCCCTACAAGACGCCACCAGGCGTGATGGCCACTGACTGTTTTGGCGGTTATGGATCAAAGAAGAAGAAGAAGATGTATACATATCAGTATCCTAGACACGTGACGTATAAGCCACAGTATTGTAGACATGTGACGTATAAGTATCCGTATTGAAGACACGTGGCATATAAGTATCAGTATTGTAGATTTGTGACGTATAAGTATCAGTATTGTAGACATGTGACGTATAAGTATCAGTATTGTAGACGTGTGACATATAAGTATCAGTATTGTAGACATGTGACGAGACGGAAAAGGTGCACAATACAATCATCACATGTTTACTGCAGAGAAAGATCAAGGCTGAGAATAAAAATACCACCCACCTACGTCATACATGTCAATCCTCTACTGTGTTTTGTGCAAGCCCTATTTAAGAAAGTCTATAGCGTCTTCATTGCCGTTTTTGTTGTTGTCCACGTTTCAGGGACCACACATTAGGACGGCCTTGACATTTGATTTTCAGATTATTATTTTTGTGATGGGCTTGAATTCTTTTGGTTTCTTTGTATTTCCCAATGCAATGAAAGCTCCGCTTGCCGTTAGTACTTAGTAGTAGCAGTAGTAGTAGTAGCAGTAGTAGTAGTAGCAGTAGTAGTAGTAGCAGCAGCAATAGTAGTAGTAGTAGTAGTAGCTCACTTCAGTCATTGATGACTATGTGAATGCGAACCCTTAGGTAATAGTCCTCAGCTGTTTTTTTCCTGGTGTTCCTTTTGGAGTTCTTTTATCTTCTGCCCAATCTGACATGGCGCCAGCCGTACGTGCGATCGTCAGCTTAGTACTTACGAAGTTTGATATCATTGTTCTTCTAGCTTTGTCTTTATTGTTGGCAAGATACACGTGTGTCCACATCTCGAAGGAATGTTTCTTCAAGTGCAATGTAGATATCATTTGCTGCATTTATTCACATAATTTGTATCTTTGGCCAGTGTGATCTCAGATCCAGTTGCTGTGACCTCTCAAGAATTATTTTCAGTTTGTCTTGAATATGTCATTGGTTAGAGAGTACTGGTCTGTCGGGGACAAAATGCAGCAAGGAAGGGAACTGGCCACCCCACCTCTTGACGATGTTGGACCTATTATATTCACTCCTCTACGTCAGTATCTGCACATGGAACTTTCATTACATTTTTTATCTGTTATTCAGCCTTCAAGTTTTGCTTTGCAATGACAGTGGAAAGGAGATAAGAATAACAATTAAACAAGATTAATCATTACAATCTCAAGGCTGAATTCACAAAGAGCCATCCTCTCACCTTAATATGGTTGTCTGGTGTGAAAATCCACACCAAGTACTGGCCTATCCCGGTAGCAAATGTTGTAGTTTTGGTGACAACGGAATAAGTTTTGTTGTAGAACTCAAAAGTAGCCAGACAACTGTACTGTATAGCAACATTCCTGTATCCTTTTTTCTCACTGGACTCTATAGAACAGTTTACAGGACTGAAAAAATAAACACACATTATCTATGTATGTAACTGCATCTGTCACCAGCACGCTTCTATATATTATAAGTTTCTATTTTTAAATTTTTGTATTCTTGCTTGGGGATCCGTGGACAACAGGTTAAGAAACCCGGATGTTGAGAATCTACAGAAGAACGCTGGAAGGGGAAGCCAAGCAACTGGACCTCATGGAAATAGCTAAAGCAGACGCCCGGAAATAGAAAAGGGTGGCGATCAAGGGCTGAAAGGTGTGTTTCAAATGGAATAAAAAAGAAAAATCTGGGCTTTATGTCTTCTGATCCTTATAAGACAGTAGGATTGATTATGTGTTTAACAGCTAGGGATATTTTGACCGTGCTAAGATCGTCGACTCTGATATCCTAAAGAGACAGCGGACATGACATGTGTCGCAGCTAGGAGTATTTTGGCTGTGCTATGATCTTTGTCTCTAATATCTTTATAAGACAAAAGGCATAATTACGTTTTTCACAGCTAGGAATATTTTGGCTTTGTTATGATCTTCGTCTTTGATCCTGATACGAGAGTAGACATGATTACAATCATCATAGCTAAAAATCTTTCGTTGTGCTAAGATTTTGGAGGTCATAATGGTTCTGCAGAGTAAGCATTGCTTTCTGTATTTCAAAAACAGTTCATCAAGTTTATAAAAATAAATACCTATCAGAATGGGACGCATATCATGGACAGAGAAGAAAACAAATAAAGAGGTGCTAGAAACTCAAAGAATGAAAAGAGAATTAATGAAGGAGATCAAAATTAGACAGCTATAATATTTTGGTCATGTAAAAAAACATAACACCTTGCAGAAGACCATAACAGATGGAAAAGTTGAAGGCAAACTTGCACGAGGAAGACATCGCTATAAGTGGGAAGATAACATCAAGAAATGGACAGGAAAGAGTCTACCAGAGTGCACCATCAAGACAAGAGACAGAGGAAGTTGGAGATTCATTGCAGCCAACCTTCGTGGTGGGGATGACAGGTGGTGATGATGATGATGACGTGCAAAGTAGATGTTTGTTTCGTAGCTGTAAAGCTATCAGTTTAAATAAAGGTGATAACGTATAAGTCATTCATTTATTTCCTTTTTCGCTTCTTATAAAGCATGATGCCACTACTCCAGTAGTCCCCCTTTCAAAACGCTTTAATCAAAACACACATTCCCCCAGCAGTGGTTCATGTAGGAATTTGTTAACCATGTAGCTTCATGCACAACCTCACAACAGTCGCCTTTTACGAGATGACTGAGGCAGCAATATTCCTGTTCTTTATTTGTCTCATGGTAGACCCTCAGTCGCTACACGCGGCGGAACAAAGGTAATAAATGCAGTAGAATCATGCAATAGTCGTTAAATATTGTACCAGATTACAAGGAACATCTTCATATAGTGAGAAAGACACAGAGAACCGAAATTTTCGCTTCATCAGATTTTCATCACGGACCAAGCACAAGTAAACTAATCAATACCCTTTAGCTCCCCAAGGAGCATAGGTCAACAAACACATGCCAAGTCTTCCTGTTATGTGCCATCCATGTCTACATTATCATTTTCACTTTTGTCACCAGTTCTCTTCTCCACATGTTTTTTGGTCTACCTCTGTCTCTCTTTCCCTGGGGATTGTTGAACAAGGACTGTCTTGAATGTGTGTCCTGTCCATCGCCAGCGTCTTCTTATTCTTCTTATCTCTTGTTCCACGGACACTTGTCTGGTTCTTTTCATTTCATGTTCCACGGACAATTGTCTGGTTCTAGTCATCTCTTGTTCCACGGACACTTGTCTGGTTCTTGTCATCTCTTGTTCCACGGACACTTGTCTGGTTCTTGTCATCTCTTGTTCCACGGACACTTGTCTGGTTCTTGTCATCTCTTGTTCCACGGACACTTGTCTGGTTCTTGTCATCTCTTGTTCCAGGATACTTGTCTGGTTCTTGTCATCTCTTGTTCCACGGACACTTGTCTGGTTCTTGTCATCTCTTGTTCCACGGACACTTGTCTAGTTCTTGTCATCAGGCCCACATTAGTGATCTTGTCGACCACTTCAGTCCTTTCAAATAAACTAAGTAAATAGGTAAAAGAAGAAAAAAAAAACAGATTTGATGACGATATGAAAGGAAGCCCCGAAGAAATTTGACATCAAACACAATTTAAAAAGAAGAAGCGACAAACTAAAATATAAGTGAATGAGAAAATTAATGAGCTAACGAATGAATGGATAAATAAATACATGAGACATTACCTGATAGTGAAGTGGTTGGGAGAGATAGTCTCATTATAGTTGAGACACCCACCACAGTGTTTCCCGTCTTCACGGAAGGCTATACCTTTCTGCAGGCGTTCTGGGAGACCACAGTGAACCTGCAGGCAGGAATGTTATTCGTGTTTGAACAATATATGTAATTAAAAAACTGTGTGATATAAACCAGCTATTTCACGGGGAATTAAATATAAAGAACAGGCCTGAGAGGTGCAATACAGTATGCGCTTCACCCTGATGACGAATACAAATCGTAACAGCCCAGAGACTCAAAACGTGATGATCCTTTTGCCTTGAACTTTTGGGTCACATGACTAGGCATAAGAGACCTGGGCATACCGTGCAGGCAATTTGGTGGCACAGAATGAGCACCGTGAACCCTACCATGGCTACGTGTCTCGAGGAGACGGAGAAACACCCCTCCCTTTATGTGTGTGTGTGTGTTCATCTTTGACAGTACTAAGACAGTGCATGTTTTTGATTTTACATGGGGTAGATAGGAGGAAATCTACGAGCATTACACAATCAAGACGATGACACGAGCAGATATCACTACATGGCATTGGTCTAAAGGCTGAAAGCCCAAACGCTGCTGGATCTATAACAACAGCCACAGCAACAACAGCAACCAAACGACGATGTGTGCTAACATATGATTTTTTTTTTCTTTCGGTAGAATGGAAAGAATGAGATAATTGTTCTGGCCACTGTCAAAAAGATCCGACTGTGGAGATAATTGTTCTGGCCACTGTCAAAAAGATCCGACTGTGGAGATAATTGTTCTGGCCACTGTCAAAAAGATCCGACTGTGGAGATAATTGTTCTGGCCACTGTCAAAAAGATCCGACTGTGGAGATAATTTTTCTGGCCACTGTCAAAAAGATCCGACTGTGGAGATAATTGTTCTGGCCACTGTCAAAAAGATCCGACTGTGGAGATAATTTTTCTGGCCACTGTCAAAAAGATCCGACTGTGGAGATAATTGTTCTGGCCACTGTCAAAAAGATCCGACTGTGGAGATAATTGTTCTGGCCACTGTCAAAAAGATCCGACTGTGGAGATAATTGTTCTGGCCACTGTCAAAAAGATCCGACTGTGGAGATAATTGTTCTGGCCACTGTCAAAAAGATCCGACTGTGGAGATAATTGTTCTGGCCACTGTCAAAAAGATCCGACTGTGGAGATAATTGTTCTGGCCACTGTCAAAAAGATCCGATGTGGAGATAATTGTTCTGGCCACTGTCAAAAAGATCCGACTGTGGAGATAATTTTTCTGGCCACTGTCAAAAAGATCCGACTGTGGAGATAATTGTTCTGGCCACTGTCAAAAAGATCCGACTGTGGAGATAATTGTTCTGGCCACTGTCAAAAAGATCCGACTGTGGAGATAATTGTTCTGGCCACTGTCAAAAAGATCCGACTGTGGAGATAATTGTTCTGGCCACTGTCAAAAAGATCCGACTGTGGAGATAATTGTTCTGGCCACTGTCAAAAAGATCCGACTGTGGAGATAATTGTTCTGGCCACTGTCAAAAAGATCCGACTGTGGAGATAATTGTTCTGGCCACTGTCAAAAAGATCCGACTGTGGAGATAATTTTTCTGGCCACTGTCAAAAAGATCCGACTGTGGAGATAATTGTTCTGGCCACTGTCAAAAAGATCCGACTGTGGAGATAATTGTTCTGGCCACTGTCAAAAAGATCCGACTGTGGAGATAATTGTTCTGGCCACTGTCAAAAAGATCCGACTGTGGAGATAATTGTTCTGGCCACTGTCAAAAAGATCCGACTGTGGAGATAATTGTTCTGGCCACTGTCAAAAAGATCCGACTGTGGAGATAATTGTTCTGGCCACTGTCAAAAAGATCCGACTGTGGAGATAATTGTTCTGGCCACTGTCAAAAAGATCCGACTGTGGAGATAATTTTTCTGGCCACTGTCAAAAAGATCCGACTGTGGAGATAATTGTTCTGGCCACTGTCAAAAAGATCCGACTGTGGAGATAATTGTTCTGGCCACTGTCAAAAAGATCCGACTGTGGAGATAATTGTTCTGGCCACTGTCAAAAAGATCCGACTGTGGAGATAATTGTTCTGGCCACTGTCAAAAAGATCCGACTGTGGAGATAATTTTTCTGGCCACTGTCAAAAAGATCCGACTGTGGAGATAATTGTTCTGGCCACTGTCAAAAAGATCCGACTGTGGAGATAATTGTTCTGGCCACTGTCAAAAAGATCCGACTGTGGAGATAATTGTTCTGGCCACTGTCAAAAAGATCCGACTGTGGAGATAATTGTTCTGGCCACTGTCAAAAAGATCCGACTGTGGAGATAATTGTTCTGGCCACTGTCAAAAAGATCCGACTGTGGAGATAATTGTTCTGGCCACTGTCAAAAAGATCCGACTGTGGAGATAATTGTTCTGGCCACTGTCAAAAAGATCCGACTGTGGAGATAATTGTTCTGGCCACTGTCAAAAAGATCCGACTGTGGAGATAATTGTTCTGGCCACTGTCAAAAAGATCCGACTGTGGAGATAATTGTTCTGGCCACTATCAAAAAGATCCGACTGTGGAGATAATTGTTCTGGCCACTGTCAAAAAGATCCGACTGTGGAGATAATTGTTCTGGCCACTGTCAAAAAGATCCGACTGTGGAGATAATTGTTCTGGCCACTATCAAAAAGATCCGACTGTGGAGATAATTGTTCTGGCCACTGTCAAAAAGATCCGACTATGGAGATAAAATGAAGAAACCTGCTACATGCTTATAAGTAAAATAAGTTGAGGTAGTTCATTAGCAGATACTGCCATAGGGGTGCAAGGTGTTATAGACTTCAATATGTTGGGTTCAGCTTTATGATATGGAGTGATTAGTTGCTGCCTTTATCTTCCCTAACGCAAGAGCAGAGTCAGGTACCCATTTACAGCTCGGTAGTGTGACGGTTCAATGTTTCGAACTCAGAACCCTGAAATCTTGCTGCGACAGGCAAACGCTCTAATGACTCTGCCAGTTGATGCTGCTATACATTTATGCCATGATAAAATAGTTTTAATAGCGAACGGGAGGGCAAAAAAACAGCAGGAAATGCAAGGTAAGCGTAATGGCCATGCCTTAGCAAGCACAAAGACAAAAGTAATAGTCATGTCTAAGAGAAAAAGTTAACCATCATCAAAGTAAACGGAACAGTTTTCAAGCAAGAATGATATATTTAGGCACATTATCACCTCGGATCAAAGGTTCAGTCCAGACACAGATACTCGCAGACAACGAAAGACACATTGATACATGGGTACACACACAGACACTGAGACACACTCACAAATACACACATACAAAAACAGACACGCAAATAGATGCAAACGCCTAGACAAACACACAGACACATCAACGCGCACAGAGACATTAACATAAGTGTACATAGATACACACACACAGACGCTATCCGACACAAACAAAAACAGACATGCAAAGATAGACACACAGACGGACATACGCATGCATATATATATATATATATATATATATATATATATATATATATATATATATATATATATATATATATATATATATATATATATATATATATATATATATATATATATATATATATATAAGTGTGTGCGTGTGTCGTTTCCAGGGGTCTCTGAAGAGACAAAGGAAAAAAATGGGACTACTTCGTCCCCAGGCACTACAAGGCGATTAATTTGATGTTGTGCTTAGGGATCGTAACCTCATCGTGTAAAAGACATTGTTACAGAACCTGCAGCTACAATAACAAGTGAATAACTTAATGCATACTCACACACAAACTCGTATCATGATAAAAATGACAGACACACGTGACATAGGCAAACCCAGCGTCCTCACTTCTCGTATATTCCCCACGTTGACCAACAGCCTGGCAGGCCTGTCTTTCATAAAATTGGGGCTGTGTCGATCGCGCACTCGGAAGTTCTCGTCCCTGCAGATTTCTTCCTTCTGGTTCTTCATGCTGGAGAGCGGCCACTTCAGCCTGTCTCCCATGCGGAACTTCATCACCGATGATGTCACCTTCTCCATTTCAATGCAGGCGTAGCGCGGGAAGCAGCCGTTGTTGTAGAGTTCCAGCAGAACTCGTTTGTTTGGCATCTTGTTGCTGTCAAGGTTGAGGCAGTCGTATTTCCCTGGTTGTCCCGAGTCAAGTGAATATGCCTCCACGTCGATGATCGTGTCGGATTGGGTGTTACTCTCGATCCACCTGTACAGGAAACAGTTGAAGAAACTCGAAGTGATTAAGCAATTGTACGAAGAAATCTAAGTTATTTAAAACTAAAAATATGGAAATTTTACTGCGTGCAGTTTCCCGGGGTACTTTTAGGAGACAAAGAAAAAATGGGACTGTGGCTCCGTCGGGTATGTCGTAAGAGGCAACTTATATGAGGTTGTGCAAGGAGCAGGCAACCTCATATTGTAAAAGAAATATAAAACTCTTTGTGCCAGCTTCCTGCACGTGGGCCATCTGTAGTGGCGGCTTTATGCTCCGCGTGGAACAAAAAGGGAAAAGAAAAACCAAAATTGACGGACATTTTAAGATATTACAGATCACGATGATGGTTATATGAATAGACAAACGTGCTTTAAACATGTGACACAAGATATAACGCTGTATTTGAATTCAACAAGAACATGCCAGATATCTCAAAAGGTAGAACTATAGCAGATACTGCCACGGGGAAGGGAAGTGTTAGAGACTTCGTTGTACTAGGTCTCAGCTTGATGAGATGGAGGCGACCAGTTCCCTCCCAAATTATAACCCATATGGGATTGAACCGGGTATTCCATATTCTTCTTTTTCTGCTTCGTACACTCTCTGACATCTACTTGAACATTTTCAAAGAGAGCATGGTAAAATTGAGGCTATTTATATTTCCATGGAATTATTCCAGGAATAGTAGGCCTACTGGTGACGGCCATATTTGCTTTTCTGTTCCTCATACTCGTACGTTGGTCATCTTTGAAGCAAAGGTTCAGTGGTCATTTTATGGGTGCCACAGTTCCACTCATCGGTAGTTTCGATCTTTGGCTTGTTGAGTAGGTGGTATCCAAATCTTTTTTGGTCCGTGCAAAGTCTGAAGATTGTCACTTGAGCTGGTAATATGCATCATTCTTTTTTTCCCGCTGGTATAGATTGCTCTGCATTCCAATTGTTCTTGCAGCTACTTCCGATAAAACTCTTTGCATCTTCGAAAATTATACTTGGATCAGGCTGAGGTAACAGCTTTCCACCTTCTTTTGCCAACCGGTCAGCCTCTTCAATGCCGGAAATATTGTAATGTGATGGGATCCATTGTATCAAAACTCTTTTGAATCGCTGACATAGTTTCTGGAGTATTACTCTTAGGTCGTCCAGCTTTGCATTATTCTGGCTCTTCAGCGTTGCAATTTCTGACAGTGCATCTGTGAAGAATGCAATTTGTCTGTCTGCGCTTTCCTCTGTAATTAGAACCTTTGCTGTAGTTTTCAGGCCTCTACGTTTGCTCTGAAGTTACTTGAGAATTTACCTGTTGCCACTGACAGCTATTTTAGTGTACCAGTGCTTAAGCTCAGAAAGACTCCTCCAGCTCCATTTTCTGTTGTATTTGGTACGGATCCATCTGTGTATGGATTAGTTCAGATGTTGCTTGGGGTAATATTTCTCTATGTATTTTGTCGTTATGGCTTTTCTGTCTGTTGCAGTCTGGCTCTTCTTATAAACACCTGGTTTCTTATGCATAGGCCAAATATCAATCAATCAATTCAGGCCATTGTAAAAATGTAAAAGAAGTAACGTATTTCACAAAAGTTACGTCATTCATTGATTGTCATTCAGCGCCCTAAGGAGCATAGGCTTTCAACAAACTCATTCCAAATAGTCCTGTCCCGTACCGTCACTCAAGGTCTTCTTAACCCCTATTATTACAGTCTCCAGCTCTCTTCTCTTCTTGTTTTTCTATCTCCCTCTACCGCTGTTACATTTGGAATTTTAGATCAAAGACTGCCTTGTAGTGCCATCAATATGTTTCTTAAATGTTAGCCGCGTTGTGTTATGCATTTCACATTATTTAATGGTGCGCAAACATGGACACTGATCAAACAACTGAAAGTTTTTTTTTTTCTAATTTAAAAACAGAAAAGAATTTTGCCTCGTTCTGGTAAGGCGTCCTCCGTTAAACCTAGGCACAAGGTCAGTTGGTTATATTAGGGCACATATCCTAACATAAATAACATTGTAGTCTGGTAGATGAAGTGGAAGTCCTTCAAGCATGCTCCACTCCATTACAAAAATTTCACACATTTGACCAAATTACCTGCCCCTATACTGCTCATCAAAAGTGCAAAGACCAATCTGGTTCTCAGACATGCACTGCTCGCAAGTGTGAGCACAGTGTCTGCTGTACTCTAAGCTGCAGTACTGAGTCATCTGAAGGCACAGTTCCAATTCATCTGCACAAGTACTTGAGAATATCGGTTTACTGAGCTCAAGGCGCAAGTAGTTCTGGGATACTTCCGCTGAAGGTTTCTCGGCAGTGTCACATATGACCTTCAACCACAAGTACGCGGTCTTGATGTTGCTGAGAGGATCAGCGGTGCGGAGACAGAACCATTGAGAAGGTACGTCCACGTGCTGGGAGGAGACAAAAAACTGATGACAACACAAGACGTAAGGCAGAGAAATACACAAATGTTGCGTAAGTAAAATTGACACGTGGTTCATGTGTAGTAAATGAGTAGTGGCTATTGAAAATAGGGAAGCTTATTACTGAATCAGCACCAGCTGTAAAGTCTTCAACACTGTGCAGCTGATGACAACCGAATCAAGAAAAGAGAACACGCGAGTATTCATAGCATCAACTAACCTTGTGGTCTTTCTCTTTAGTTTGTCAACAATCGATAAGTTTTGAAGATAAATGTAATTCTGTTTGAATATGTTGTATGAGAATGAGTTCAAAGATGAGGATTAGTACGAGGTTGAGGCTTAGTATGAGGATGAGTACGAGGATGAGCATGAGTACGAGGATAGGCATGAGTACGGGGATGAGCATGAGTACGAGGATAAGCACAAGTACAATGATGAGCATGAGTGTCACGAAGTGGCTTTAATTTAGAGTGTCTGAGTACAGAGACAAGACGCTAGTTATGAGAAAATCTGAGAAGATAGATTTAGATGAGAATGACAGTGAGTCCTGGGAAGAATTTGGAGAAAAGCTAGAAAAAGATGTGCAAGAAAACCAGAAATTGTTCTATAAGACCCTAAAGAACATGAGGAAGGACAAACAATGCCCTCTCAAATTTATAAAGGACAAGCAAGGCAAATTGCTTACTGCCCCGAAGGAAGTAATGGAAAGATGGAAAGAATATTTCTCAGAACTCCTTGATGGTGAGCAAGGTCACGCATCAGAAATGATAATCACTAGCACAGAAGAGGAAACAAATGGTGATGAAGATGACATAAAGATGGAAGAACTGAAGGCAGCACTGGAGAAAATCAAGATGGGAAAAGCAGCAGGGCATGATGGTATAACACCAGAAATGGTTAAGTACATGGGAGAATCAGGCGACATATTACTCTTAACGGTCCTACAGGCAGCGTGGTGCAACAAGACTGTCGTGAAACATTCTAAATCCACATATATAAATTAAAAGGTAAATGTAAAGCCTAACACATAAATTCAATAAAAGGGAAAGAAGAATGGTAAAGAACAGTGCTGCCACAATGACTGTACTCGAGATCCCCCTTTTTCTGCTTCGTCTGCATATTCTCACGCTTTCACGTTTACTAGTAAAGCCTACAGCAGCACACTTACTTACTTACTTACTTAGTCGTTCCCCTTCTACCGTGAGGTGTAGAGGTTTGGAAGAGAGAGCGCCAGACCATTCTATCAGCTGTCTTCTTCCTGGCCTGGTTCCATTCTAGTCCTCGGTCCTTCAAAGATTGTCTAATGTTGTCCTCCCAGCGGACTCTGGGTCGTCCTGGAGGTCTGGATCCCTGGCTCTTTGTTTCCCATGCTTGTCGTGGTAGCCGATCTTCTCCCATTCTGCAGACATGGCCAAACCATCTTAGTTGGGACTGTTCTATTTGGGTCTGCAGCGGATGGGATTTTAGGCCTTGACGGATCGTCTGGTTGCGGACCATGTCTCTTCTTGTTACTTCAACCACTTTCCTCAGATACCTCATTTCTGAGGTTTGGATCTGGCTTTTGTGGGTTGTAGTCATTGCCCACGACTCGCATCCATATGTCAAGACTGGGACATAGGTGGAGCGGTATACAGCCATCTTCGTTTTCTTACCAACCTCTTTCTTGCTGAGGAATCCACGATTTATGGCCTGAAAAAGTCTCCCAGCCGCTGCTTTTCGAGTGGCCAACTCTTCTTTGATGCCTCCCTTTCGGTCTATAATAGCTCCGAGATATTTAAAGTGGTCGACCTGCTCCAGGACCTGTTCTCCCAACTTAATCTGATGTTTTCTTTCTTCTCGTGATATCACCATGGATTTTGTTTTAGAGCTGCTTATGACCATCCCTCTCTTCTCCAGCTCTTCCTTCCAGACTTGCAGGTTGGATTGGAGATGTGCCTCTGATTTAGCAATCAGGGCAACATCATCAGCAAATGCCAGCTCCGAAATATAGACCTGTCTCATCTTCCAGTACCCCACTGAATACTTTCTTGTTCTCTCCTTACATGCCTTGATGACATCGTCCATAAGGAGTATGAAGAGGTAAGGTGATAGGATATCACCTTGTCTTACACCAGTGGTGGTCCTGAACTCTTCTGACTTATGGTTTGCTGTCCTCACATAATTTCTGCAAGACTTGTAGAAGCTCTGTATAGCATGAATCAGAGGTGCTGGAATATTCTTCCTTGCCAAACAGTCCCAAAGTTTGCTCCAGGGGACCCTGTCAAACGCCTTTTCCAGATCTATGAAACAAAGATGGATCTCACTCTTATACTCAAGGGCCTTTTCACTCAGCTGTCTGAGTGTGAAGATTAGGTCTTGAGTACTTCGGTTTGCTCGGAATCCGCACTGGACCTCATCCAATTGTGGCTCAGCTAGGCGTCGGAGTCTCTGCTCTAGGATTCTAGAGTAGATTTTACCAGGGACACTGAGAAGGGATATGCCTCTATGGTTTCCACATTGTCGATTGTCACCCTTTTTGAAAATTGGTGTTATGATGGCAATCTCCCAATCCTTTGGTATGGTCTTGTTGCACCATGCTGCCTGTAGGACCTTTAAGAGTAATAGGTCGCCTGATGCTCCCATGTACTTAACCATTTCTGGTGTTATACCATCATGCCCTGCTGCTTTGCCCATCTTGATTTTCTCTAGTGCTGCCCTCAGTTCTTCCATCTTTATGTCATCTTCACCATCATTGGTTTTCTCTTCTGTGCTAGTGGTTATCATTTCTGATGCTTCACCATGCTCACCATCCAGGAGTTCTGAGAAATATTCTTTCCATCTTTCCATTACTTCCTTCGGGGCAGTAAGCAATTTGCCTTGCTTGTCCTTTATAAATTTGAGAGGGCATTGTTTTTCTTTCCTCATGTTCTTTAGGGTCTTATAGAACAATTTCTGGTTTTCTTGTGCATCTTTTTCTAGCTTTTCTCCAAATTCTTCCCAGGACTTCTGTTTTGCTGCTAGCACTTTGTTCTTTGCTTCTGTTCTGAGTGTCACATATTCTCTATATTTTTCCATTTGTCCTGTTGTGTTTTTAGCTCCTAAGTATTGTTTCCATGCCATTTTCTTCTCTCTTATTTTCTCTTTGACTTCCTCTGTCCACCAAGGTGTCCTCTTTCTCTGGTTCCCAAGTCGGACTTCACCGCATGCTTCTGCAGCAGCTGTCTTTATGATATCCTTGAATTTATTCCAGAGGGTTTCCAAGTCATCAGGTCGTTCTTCTGTGTTGCTCACTGCTGTAGCAATAAGCCCCTGATATCTGGTCTTAATTTCTGGCTCTCTCAGCTTGTAGGTCCTAATGCTCATTTCTCCTGCTCGTTTACTTGGTTTCTTGCGTGATGTTGGGCAGTTCCTAGGCTGAGCAACTCTTTCAGTTGTTCGTTTGATTGTTAGCAGGTAGTGATCACTTCCAATCTCTGGCCCCCTCCAGACTCTTGCATCTCGGACATATCTGAATGAGCTTCTCCGAACAATGGCATAGTCGATCACTGACTTCTCATTCTTGGTTGGTTCACATCTAGTGTATGCATGTATGCGCTTATGGGGGAACTTTGTGTTTGTAATGATCAGATTCTGCTCACTGCAGAATCTAAGGAGTCGCTTTCCATTGTCATTGAGAGTATCTTCTCCATATCTTCCGATAACTCCACCCCATCTAGCATGGTCATTTCCAACTCTGGCATTAAAATCTCCGAGCATAATAACTTCATCTAGGCAGTCATCCACTGTCCTTTGAAGCAGCTCGAAGAATTCCTCCTTGACCTCTGCTCTCTCATCCTCATTTGGCCCATACACTATGACCAGGTTGACTATGGTTTCTCCTTCTTTTAGTTTTACAACCATAATGCGCTCCGAGACAAAGTTCCATCCCTTGATACTATCTTTTTGATTTTGGGCCACAATGCAACCCACGCCCCCTTTAGCTCTTTCAGATATGGGTACACCACTGTAGAGCAACGTGTTGCCATCGAGATCCATGACTCCTTGTCCTTTTTTCTTCGTTTCCGTTATAGCCAGGATTTCTAGTTTTGCTTTCCTCATCTCTTCCACCAGCTCCTCTTCCTTCCCATTTATACTTCTTGTGTTCCAAGTTCCATAAGTCGTAGTCCGTAGTCCGTTCCAGTTCGTCGCCTTTAGAATCAGTCCGGTTTTCTCTCTTGTAGTTCGCGTAATCATGATTTAAAGCAAACAGGTGATTGGCCTGTTGTGCCTTTGCATGGTGGAGGGGCTGCCTCCTTACGGCCTCCATGCAGGCCGCCCTCCTCCTTTTTCATCCGGTCTTGGGACCGGCATAGGCGGAGTTGCCTACAGCAGCACACACGCGTTTCAACAAAACAATAAAACGTGTACTGTATTTCTTAGAAAACCTTGAGATACGCAAGCTGCGTAATGACCTAGATTAATATTCCATTAATTTCATTTTATACACTACGTTAACATAAACGAAAGGACAGATGGACTTAGGATAGAAAGAGAGAGGGCTGAACGGAGGAACTCCGGCAACACTAACACGCGTCTCGCGATATACAATTAATGCCACCCCAAGCGTAAGGCATGAAGCACTAGCTTTTTTTTCAAATAGATAGTGATAAAAAACACTACCCATACGAGAGTTAGGTTTAAAAACCTGTAAAATGCTTATTAGGAAACATGACATTCTACTGTTTTATGTCTAAACTCCTGACATTAGTCTGACAGTACAGCAGACACCATAAAGTTTGGAAGTGAGGAGGTGGTAACAGCACGACTATCCTAGAAGAAAATACATATTTTGAACGCCGCCACTTAGCTCCCTTAAAACTTATATATTTGGGTTCCTTAGGACTTGCTGACAAAGAATATGTTAAGTGTTACGCAAATAGTCTAGGAATTAACAAATTATAGCCAAAAGAAAATAGTGAGGGTGTCAGACAACACCAAATAATAATCGCATAGTGGCATGTTTTGAAACCACCATTTTACGGGAAATAGGCCACCATGTTAAATCCTATTTGATTGGATAGAAGTAAATGTAAGGCGAAACACGATTAGTCGGACTACAAATACTAATTTTTTGTTGTTAGGGGAAACGGTAGTAGGGGTACTTTTTTTGAAAAGCTGTGTAAACATGGCCCGATTGGTTAGACCCGCCAATATAGTCAATTAGGAGCGTCAGTTCAGTGCCACATTTTAAAATAAACTTACTCAAAAACAGTGCGTTGAGAACCAGCTTATATTTTTTTCTAAATAAAAGCCTGGGACAGAGGCAGATCGGAATTTGTGCCATATTCATCGCCAGTCAACGTATTTGTGTATTATTTCCATGAATTGTGGTAAGCTTGAAATATTTGATATCTTTTTAATGAAAATTGAATGTGAATTGATAATTTATGTCTGTATATGTGTGTGGTTCAGTAGAAAACATGAGGCAAAGCCTAGATACGGCTCCAACCTGAACAGAACGTGTCGGAGAAAAGAAAACTGCATGGAATTGCCACATAGTACACTGACACCTATCTTATTGACTAGATAGAACTAATGCTGGAATTGCAGAGGCGTAGTAACCATTAGGGAGGAGTATACTGGTGTAAATTGTTTCAGATGAAGCTAGCAGTTCGCCTACCGCTCTGAACTCAGTGTTTGTTATGTATTGTGTTCAGTGTGGAAATAGATTATAAATTAGTTCTGAAATAGGAGGTACAACCTTCTTGTTTCAGGGACCGTGGTCCTAAGTTATTGAAGCAGCACCTGGTCTGAGTTTTGCTGAATCCAGAGGCTGACAGCATACTCCTTGGTCCAGATAGCGACCAGTCAGGTGTCTCCAGAACACAGTGAAGCAATCCAGCAGAGGAGTCTTTTCCTGCCTCCATCACGAAAGATAAGCTTCTGTGGCCAGAGCAGCTCAACATTATGTGCCCCCCCCCCTCTCTAAAATTGACATTATATTAAACACAGAGAGACAATAAATTGTTTCAAATGACAGGAACTGTGAACTTTTCCCAATACTATTTCCACGATAATCAAACACTTGAAGTCATGATGACAAACAACAATCTAGCTTGAAAAACAAAACCAGTATTACCTCATAATACTACTTCACAACTTACACACATAGGATAATACTAATAAATTATGTCAATACAAAGATCATATTTATAAATTGTGATTACATTTGATTGTGATTCCTGGTTCACTGTGTAGTTGAATCAGGATATCTATTGTTGAAAGTAATTATTACATATATATTTGAAACTTTACACTTGACTCATTTAAGATAGTCTTATAGAGTGTTATATGTGTGTGAGTGTCACAGTGCTGTAAAGTGTTGTGG
This sequence comes from Oreohelix idahoensis, assembly GCA_024509875.1. Classification (NCBI taxonomy): domain Eukaryota; kingdom Metazoa; phylum Mollusca; class Gastropoda; order Stylommatophora; family Oreohelicidae; genus Oreohelix; species Oreohelix idahoensis. The sequence continues at coordinate 160,719 of JAMPIV010004708.1, forward strand.
AATAAATTAAATTGTTTATCTGTCTGTTGTTGTTGTGACTTACACTTCATCATTTTCATAACCCTAGACATTCAACGTAGTCATCACAATATTCCAGAATAATTCTGACTGAGGTATAAATGTGGTAGCAAGTAAGGTCATCTGTAATACACCACACTTATTAGATACAGATACCTTCACAGCTGATCTCAGTCAGTACACTAAGTCCCCTATAAATATTAATATCATCCCACTTTACCACAAAGACCATACCAAAGGACTGGGAGATTGCCATCATAACACCAATTTTAAAAAAAGGGTAACAATCGACAATGTGGAAACCATAGTGGCACATCCCTTCTCAGTGTCCCTGGTAAAATCTACTCTAGAATCCTAGAGCAGAGACTCCGACGCCTAGCTGAGCCACAATTGGATGAGGTCCAGTGCGGATTCCCAGCAAACCGAAGTACTCAAGACCTAATTTTCACACTCAGACAGCTGAGTGAAAAGGCCCTTGAGTATAAGAGTGAGATCCATCTTTGTTTCATAGATCTGGAAAAGGTATTTGACAGGGTCCCCTGGAGCAAACTTTGGGACTGTTTGGCAAGGAAGAACATTACAGCACCTCTGATTCATGCTATACAGAGCTTCTACAAGTCTTGCAGAAATTATGTGAGAACAGCAAACCATAAGTCAGAAGAGTTCAGGACCACTACTGGTGTAAGACAAGGTGATATCCTGTCACCTTATCTTTTCATACTCCTCATGGACGATGTTATCAAGTCATGTAAGGAGAGAACAAGAAAGTATTCAGTGGGGTACTGGAAGATGAGACAGGTATGTATTTCAGAGCTGGCATTTGCTGATGATGTTGCCCTGATTGCTAAATCAGAGGCACATCTCCAATCCAACCTGCAAGTCTGGAAGGAAAAGCTAGAGAAGAGAGGGATGGTCATAAGCAGCTCTAAAACAGAATCCATGGTGATATCACGAGAAGAAAGAAGACATCAGATTAAGCTGGGAGAACAGGTCCTGGAGCAGGTCGAACACTTTAAATATCTCGGAGCTATTATAGACCGAAAGGGAGGCATCAAAAAAGAGTTGGCCACTCGAAAAGCAGCAGCTGGGAGACTTTTTCACGCCATAAATCGAGGATTCCTCAGCAAGAGAGAGGTTGGTAAGAAAACGAAGATGGCTGTATACCGATCCACCTATGTCCCAGTCTTGACATATGGATGCGATCAAATGTGGTTACACGGACCTCATAATTACATTACACCAAGCTTAGTACTTATGTTACCACTATGTAAGTGGCGTAGGAAGACAATGTTAATATCTTTCGCGGTTCTTGTGTGTTAATTCACCGCTAAAATTAAATTTTCCAAATTTATTACCCAAACTGACAACAGTACTTTTTCTTGACTGAAAAAGGTTGATTTCACATTGTGATTTGGGAGGGCAAGTTCGTCGTGCATTCATAGTTGACACGCTTACGACAGACCCGCCCTCAACCCCCCCCCCCCCTCCCGGTATTTTAAGTTTATAACCAATAAAACGGTATTGAATTGGGACCTAAGATGCGTCAACAGTGCTCCACTACCGCATCAGTCTAACCAGCTGTAAATGGGTACCTGACTCTGATCTTGAGTTAGAGAAGGCAACAGCAACGAGGACGGGAACAGGTGTCACGCATCAGTCTAACCAGCTGTAAATGGGTACCTGACTCTGATAGGGACTTGAAAGCTGATGATGATGATGATTACGATGACTAGCAATTCCCTAGACTTAAGGGTCTTTTATATTTGTACATGCGCCCTAATATAACCGACTAGATTGAACGGGACGCGCCTCGCCAAAACGAGACAAAACTTAAAAAAAACAAAAAAACATTCGAGTAAGTTGTATTTTTTCAGGATTACAAAACCTGCGGGGGTATATTCAAGCTATGCGGTCTACTTTTGCAGACATAGAGCAAAAGGCCAAGGATGTGACTGAGTGTGAACATTATCAAGAACAAACTCGAAGGAAACACAAACGAAATCGAGAGTATGATGATTTCAGTGGTTCCAGCACAATTGATGAATCTCAAACGCCTTCTCAGCAGTTTAAAAGCCGAACATTTCTTGTCCTTATTGATAGCTTGCTACCTTGTCAAAACGCCAGAGAGCTTATCAAAAGTTGAATGATGTATTTGGATACCTTCGTCAGTCACAGTCGTTTACAAAATACATAGAGAAACATTATCCACGCAACACCTGGACCCATGCATACACAGATGGATCAGAAACAAATGCAACAGAAAATGGAGGTGGGGGCGTCTTTCTGACCTTAAGCACTGGTGCAGAAAAAATGCTGTCAGTGGCGACAGGACGATTCTCCAACAACTTCAGAGCAGAGGCAGAGCCCTGAAAACTGTAGCAGAGGTTATATTGACAGAAGAAAGCGCAGAGAGAAGGGTTGCTTTCTTTTCTGATGCACAGTCAGTAATTGCGGCATTGAAAAGCCAAATTAATACAGACCTGGATGATCTCAGAGTAGTGCTATAACCAGCTCCCCTCCTGGCTGCCTTTACCTTTCAGAGCAGAGTCAGGTATCCATCCACTTACAGCTGGGTAGATTGTAGCGTGACGCCACCATGTCTCCAGCCCACTACCTTTGTCGCGAGAAGCCTGCGCTGAAACCACGGACGCCCTCATAATTGGTTGCTTGTCTAAAATAGAAGGATTGTAGTGGTATGACAAGATCACTAATGTGCAACTGATGACACGAACCAGGCAAGTGCCAGAAGAACGAGACACGAGAAGAAGACGCTGAAGATGGATAGGATACACACTGAGCAAACTTGCTTATAGCTTTACCAGGCAGTCCTTGGTCTGGAACCCCCAGGGTAAGAGAGGCAGAGGAAGACCAAGGAATACACGGAGAAGAGAACTGATGACAGACAAGAAGAGGATGAAGAAATTATGGAACGACCTTGAGCTGATGGCACAGGACAGGAAGACTTGGTATAAAGCAAATGCTCCTTAGGGACTTGAAAGCTGATGATGATGATGATGACTAGGTTGAACGAGACGCGCCCCGCCAAGACGAGGCAACAATTTTACATAAAAAAAAATAAATACATAATAATAATAATAATAATAATAGCCCCTTCAGTCATAACTGACCATGGGAATGCGCCCCCGAGGTGGCAGCCCTCAAATACTAACCCACAACCCCTACCTGTTAAATGGACTAATCCCGCGCAGGCGGAAAAAAAAGAAAAAATTGAAAGAAAATATTGTAAGGAAAGAGTACGGTTATCAGTTTGGGTAATAAATTTGGAAAATTTGATTTTAGCGGTGAAATATCACACAAGTACCTCTTTCGCTGATGAAGGCAATCAGCTTATGGTCGGGCTTACAGGTGGCCGACATATGTGTAAATATATATACGCGAATGTGTATAGGTTCTTTAAGTGTGTCTATGGTACAGTCACTCACACCACAGCAACGTACGGTCAAGCATAGACCAACGGGTAAGACTAGTATTCGTATCCAATTCACAGTACATGGTTTATTCACACAGTAACATCGACATCAGGAACGGTACACTTCACAGGTTACAGTTCACGGCAAATCATGACACTTCAGGTAAAGAAAAAAATCCATAGGTAATTGAGTGCATAATCAAAAGGTATATAATAATCGATAACAGTTCATACCAGATCATCAGACATCAGTAAGAAAATTCATACGACTCAGTTACTGGTACAAAAATTCCAAGCACAAAGGCTGCGGAGCACAGCAGCTCATAATCATAAACATCATGGCAAAATATCCATTCAAGAAAGGGACTGCATACGTCGCAGTTTACAATAATCTAGTCTGAATCATCATACGCCAAGGCCTGGACAATACGTCTCCTGGGAGAAAGAACATTCCCTTTTATAATCTATCTAACTTCAAAATCCATCGTCGGAGATATGAATATATAATGGCCTACCATCCATGGCTTGAACATATCTTCAAAATATCTTAAATTCTCCCTTTCACAAAAATATATTGGAACACACTAACGAGATGGGGAAAACGTCCATCTCGGAGCTCTGCTCGAAAAACACTGTCACGAAAAATCAGCTGCTCAAAACAGCTCAGTAAAAATTAATTCAAGCGCAAACTCGCAGCTTGAGATATGAGCTGAATTCATCCGCCTTTCCCCCCTAAAACTAATTCATAGAACGTTCGACCAGTTTCTTTATCCTATCTTTAAACAAAGTAACAACTAGTCAGGTAACAGTTTAAACATTACTCCGCATACAACCCCTCAACTAAGAAATTCTCTCATCACGCAGAGCGTGTTTACTAGCGTGTACAAAAAATCTGACCTGTACATTTCAGTCTTTAACACTTAACTCCCCTTAATTAAAATATGACTTAACAGACTACACCGACCCCCGGGAAAAAAATGATATGATCATTTTTTGTGTGAAAAAATTACATCGAACAAAAAACATAAAAAAATGAGGTCGATGCAATCATAATATCTACAAATAAGGATTACCCTATGTTAAGTCATATAATTAACCCAACAATAAAGGGATTAAAGTGTGGGGAGAGTATGAAGAAAAAGTATACAAGTAGGATCAAGCGAAACGTAGATGAAATATGGAAGCATAAACAAAATATGAACCCATAACTGAAAAGTCAATAGAAGAGATGGAATGAAATGAATAATGATCAGCAAAGAAAGAAGGAAAGCAAAGATATGTATGTAGAAAAAGAAGGTAATAATACATCCTAATAACTATTTAGATTAAACAACGCTTTGTATAAATAAATACAAACATGGCAAGATAGCATAGAACAACAAGGCAATGTATATATATATATATATATATATATATATATATATATATATATATATATATATATATACCAAAACACAAAATAAAGCTATAACTAAATAAAGCATAATAGGCAATTTCAACAAGTTAATAAACTTATTAAGTACTAATAATGAATTATTATAAACATCACACACACACACACACACACAAATAACACCGTTATAAATAAGTTCCCACTGACGCACAATCAAGCACTGGGTAAAGAAAAATTATCACAATGTCAGAAAAAAACAAAAAAAGTACCCTTCTTTTTTTTTTTTTAAATGTACAATACCGAAATGTATCATAATGATAAGTTAAGTAAAAATAGTATCACCACTACAATAATTATACATAAAAAAAAAGATTCGTTACAGAAAAGGCACATGGGAAAACACACTGTTACCTGCATACGAACTTGCAAATATATAAGCACGACATTATGTATCCTGACTATGTGCTTTAACCAGACCTCTGGATTCTTCAGTCGAACAACAGTATCAGCTGTCTTTGCTAATTCTACATGTTCAGTTTAATTTAACCTTTAAGTTACTCCACGCTGACAATCATGTTCAGCTCAGCTACAGTGTTCTTTAGCTGTAACGTTATACTTTTCTCAACCTGATATGCGATACACTATAAAGAAATCCACAATCTACTGCTACTGTGAGATTTGAAAAGATCCTATTAAAAATATCTGCAGCGGTTTAAAAAAAAATATTTAAGTATTAAAATAATCTGCTGGGGAAATGTTGCATGCCTGACTGGCAAGAAAATCAAATTATTTGAATTCTCAGGTGTCATGCTCTGGAAGAAATCAGTGTTTCAGAATATGTTCCCCATTTCAAATACAAGATCATCTCTGATACATGCAAGCTACGTTTCAAAATTACGTTTCACAACATAACGGTCACTTCATATTTTCTCTGTGTGTGCCAATATGTTAACCAGTCATGGCATCAAAACACGAGAAAGAAGTTTAAATTTAGTGAATAAAGGGACACTCGGGGCTCTCTGAAGAAGACTACTGCACCCTCACAGCTAATGAGGCTGTGCACAGGGCTGGCAATCTCATCATGTATAGTAAACTGTTTTAGCAATCACAGCTGCAGGAGCACGTCAATACTTGATGTACCAGCTACAGTGGCTCCAAGCTCCACAACAGAGCACAAAGGTCAATGATTATATGGTCTAAGTGGGCATAGTCTTCTGACTGGTGTGTGTAGATACCAACAGCCCACTGCCTTCATCAAAAAGCTAAAGACAGGTCACTACAAACTGACATGCTACACCTCATTATAATCGTCATACGTTCAACGTTTATCAAAACACAGCAGTATAAGAATAGTATGGAAATGAAATGGTGCCTTATCAAAACACAGTCATATAAAAATAATATGGTAATGAAAAGATGCATAAAGATGAACCAACATAATATCTTAAAGAAGTTATACCATATCCTAATATAATACTATCTAATATACTATACTATACTTATATACAATATTATCTACTATCCTAAATAAGTTACACCATAAGGACAACTCCAGTAGTCTTGGAACATCCTATAAACTTGAAGAGGCAACATCATACAATGCGGAGTCAACATGCTGACTGGCTTCACTTGATCAGTCACACGGGCGCAAGGCGACATACACTAAGTTGTAGAATAACAGCCTAATCAAAAAAACATAACAGCTCTGATTCTCATCGACAAGCCGTTGCTGTGAAAAAACACAAATGAAAATTTCTGTTAGGTAAAGGTAGGATTTAATGAGGAAAAAACAGAAAAGTTAACTTTACATTTAACCTACGAACTGTGGCTGTGTAAACTTCCGGTCCCTTTATGATGCGTAACAAACCTTCCTCCGTCCCGTGTAGACAAAACAGGAGGATTAGGTAGAGGATGACCGCAACTCAAGGTAGTCACCGCTGTAGGCTGGAACAAAGTTATGCACTCAAGGCAACGAGATGCTCTCTCGAAATCAAACGCAGAGCAAGCAGTAGTATACGAGACACTATTACCCTTATCACCCTGATTATCAATCATTTGTGGCTTTTGTTGAGCAAAGTTAACCTGTCGATGCGATATATCATTTAGAGATCTGCAATATCGCGATCTATCGCGACTATTATCTCTATTGGGAGCATTGTTATTTGCTCTACTGAAACTGTTGTTCTGATTTGAACCCCAGTTAGCATAGTTGCGATTACTATTTCCCCTTTGTTTGGGACCATTGTTATGTTTTGAACCCCAGTTAGCATTACTGTGATTAATATCTCTCCTTTGATCCAAATATCCACTAGGTGAATTTTGTTGTCTCCTAGAAAAATTATTGTAAGGTTGATAATCTCTAGTGTAGTTATTCCTACCATAATTTCGAAAATCATTAGAACCAAAATATTGAGATCCGTTAAATTGTCTCCAGTTTCTTGGAGAAGGAAAATTACTACGTGATGAACCCCCTTGGTACTGTCTAAGATCACGATTATCTCTCCCACCAAAATTGTTTTTATTTTTTGCATGTGGCAATGTGCTTAAAAGGAGCATCATACTGTCTGTGCTGAGTATGATGAGTAACAGGAATGATAGAATCTTTATTGTTCCACACATAATGGGCATTATTTTGGGAACAAATACTACTAGTTTTCTCCCTTGTTATGGATTTATCAGAATTTCGAAATGTAGACATACAGTTGGTCTGTGGGGCTTTGACTTGACATTTATCAAAGTTTTTACCGTGATGTACAGGACTGATTGTTACAGTAGGATTACTTATGTTGGCCTGACGCCAAGAATCAGTACTATTAGAGGCAGTATCATTAGTACGTGGGAAATTATATTTGCCACGAAAAGATTTATGTACACCATGTTTAATGTTACTGTTAGCATTGAGTGCATATGGCTGACTCTTTGCCTTACTGAAGTGTTGATAATCAACTTTATGTCTAACGCTGTCAACCTTGACAGTAGACAACACCTTGTTGCCTAAGACAATATCTAATAATCCATGAACTATTTTCCTTAATTCGATAATTTCTACATTTTTGAGTGAAATTTCTTCAACTTGCCTCTTATTTAAATTATCAAATGTCAAAATTGTGCACCTCTCCTCCGTGAGTGATTTCTCCATTTTAGTCATTTCCTCTTTCTCCATCGTTAACTCTTCTAATCTCTTTTTCTCATCCTTTTCTTTCCTTGCTCTCCTTTGTCGTGCCAATTTCTTTAATCTCTTCTTTTGCACCTCTTCCATATGTGGCTGAAGTCAGGCCACCTGAACCTGAAGACCCTGGACCTGAGCAGCCTGCACCCTCAACTGTGTCAATTCCAGTTGAAGTGCTTCAATATCACTATCATGGCTATTCATAAGCTCATCAACCGTTTCTGGAAATACCGCATTCTTCTCTTTAACCTGGCGACTGAGAATCGCATTATCACTCAATAAATCAAGAAGCTTTTCTGTATAAGACTTCTCACGTTCCATGGCCTGAACTTTTAATTTCTCACACATCTCCTTCTTTTCTTGAACTTCCTGCGTGAGATTTCTAACTTCGCCATGCTTATCTTCCATCTGAGCTTCCAACTCTTTGATCTTGCTTAATGCTGACTTCAATGCTGCTTGCGAACCAGTAAGTTCCAAGTTCGATTTATGTAGATCACTTTGAAGTTTAGACAATGTCTCATGTAGTCCGCTCTCTTCAGCAATGCTTTCTAAAATATTCACCCTTTCCAGTCGCTCAGTTTGCTATCTTCTATTTGCTCCTCTTGAACCTTGTCATCTAGTATACCGTGGTGAATGTTTTTCAACCTCTGACCATGCGGCACAAAGAGGTACCTTGCCACAAAAACACGAAGATGCCAACGCATTAATTCTGCTAGTTCCTTAGTAATAATTGTGTGAGGAACAGACCGAAACTTAATATCTACAAACTCCTCAAGATCTGATGCTATATTACCTAAGAAACGGTTTAATACAAACTCTTCCAGATCTGGGCCTTGTTCTCCATCATCTATACCATCCTGGAGAATATCCTCCAGCGCGGACATTATGTCTGATGTAGACATTTTATATGAGTTTCCCAACTCACTCAGCAAAATATTGCTCCAAAAAAAAAAAATCAAATTATCCCTTAATTACCGTATAACAAGTTCCTGTCTATAGAACCTTTATAAATTCATATCAATATGAGGGAAGTCAATATTATAACATTATGTAGCCATTAATTATTTATGCATTAAAAAAATCTTATAATAAGTCATAAAGAATTGACGCCCGATATAGACAATAAGAACAACAGTTACGAAGACAAGATACTAGAAAACAAATAATAACGTTCGCAGAATCAAATAAACAAGAAAGCAGAACTAAAGAAAAAATATTGCAAAGCTTGCAATGACAGCTGCGAAGAGAATGACAAGACAAGCGACAACACAGTGTATAAACGAAAAATTTGTATATAAATAAAAGATAGGAAGGAGAGGGAGACACCCACAAACAAATTAATCAAAAATTAAGGTACAGAGAAAATACTACGATAAGAACAATGAAACGCTTCATCACACCTAAACAATTACTGTCGTAAGAGGCAAGTAGCGATCTGAACTTCAGCAAGGTTTTTAGCCTTGAACTGGAATTATCGCTCAATTGACACTCACAAACGAAATCCTATAGAACATCTGACAAGAGCCCGAATTAGCTTCGAGATGAACCTCGTTTGTCAGATCAACCTCCCAACCAAACCCGCATAAATAGGGAACATATAACATAGAACAATCAATAGAATAAATAATGCACAATATCGAGGAAGGCTTGTTACATATACATAAAGTGGCACAGTTCACGTACATAAAACCACTTATCTTCAAAAGGAAAAAATCCCGGCCTTCCCGCCAAGATGATGGGCATCAGTTGTCATAAAATCTGAAGAACTGTAATGGTGGTGGGTGCTGGAACTCCAACGTTGCAAGGTACAGGAACAGGTACTGGAACTCGTCATCAACTCTTGAAACGTAACAGTAGATAATCCAACTCAAACGTAGTACTTGAATCTAATCCTGACTTGGCAACTTTGTAGTTCTTGTTGAAACTTGTACCGGAGAACTTGTACTGGCAACACTGTATACTTGACTTTACATTCATAGAAAATTTGTTAGTAGCTATCCTTCTGTAAAATCCACTATCTGTAGTAGGTATCACACCCTAATTGACTGGAAACCACCAGTTCTGTTAGTGGTTGTTCTGGGGAGTACAGTTCAACTTCTGTGGGTAACATAACACCCCATACCACTGGCTCACCACTTATGTTACCGATGTGTATTGCTGTAACACCTTCTGCAGGCAGGGTGGCTTGACAAAGTTAATATAATTGCTGATAAATGGTCACCACTTGTGTTACCACTCATAAGTGGTCTAGGAGGAGAATGTTAATATAGCAGCTGATAGATGCGAATCAGCTTATGGTCGGGCTTACAGGTGGCTGATAGATGTGTAAATATATATACACGAATGTGTATAGGTTCTTTAAGTGTGTCTATGGTACAGTCACTCACACCACAGCAACGTACGGTGAAGCATAGACCAACGGGTAAGACTAGTATTCGTATCCAATTCACAGTACATGGTTTATTCACACAGTAACATCGACATCAGGAACGGTACACTTCACAGGTTACAGTTCATGGCAAATCATGACACTTCAGGTAAGCAAAAAATATCCATAGGTAATTGAGTGCATAATCCAAAGGTATATAATCATCGATAACAGTTCATACCAGATCATCAGACATCAGTAAGAAAATTTATACGACTCAGTTACTGGTACAAAAATTCCAAGCACAAAGGCTGCGGAGCACAGCAGCTCATAATCATAAACATCATGGCAAAATATCCATTCAAGAAAGGGACTGCATACGTCGCAGTTTACAATAATCTAGCCTGAATCATCATACTCCAAGGCCTGGACAATACGTCTCCTGGGAAAAAGAACATTCCCTTTTATAATCTATCTAACTTCAAAATCCATCGTCGGAGATATGAATATATAATGGCCTACCATCCATGGCCTGAACATATCTTCAAAATATCTTAAATTCTCCCTTTCACAAAAATATATTGGAACACACTAACGAGATGGGGAAAACGTCCATCTCGGAGCTCTGCTCGAAAAACACTGTCACGAAAAATCAGCTGCTCAAAACAGCTCAGTAAAAATTAATTCAAGCGCAAACTCGCAGCTTGAGATGTGAGCTGAATTCATCCGCCTTTCCCCCAAAAAAACTAATTCATAGAACGTTCGACCAGTTTCTTTATCCTATCTTTAAACAAAGTAACAACTAGTCAGGTAACAGTTTAAACATTACTCCGCATACAACCCCTCAAATAAGAAATTCTCTCATCACGCAGAGCGTGTTTACTAGCGTGTACAAAAAATCCGACCCGTACATTCCAGTCTTTAACACTTAACTCCCCTTAATTAAAATATGACTTAACACTTACACAATAAAATTATCTCAAAAACCGCTACACACTCATAGCTACTGCTAACTTAGTCATAGAAAAATTATAGACACAACTTACACTACACTCTATAGATTAGTATAAGTCAGCAATCGATGGCACTCCTGACTAATAAAAATTAAATTAAATCACAGAAGAAAGCTTACTCTAACATGCTAAGCTGTTATAAAAAAAAAAAACCTTTTTACACTGCTAATTAAGTTATGAACATACTCAATTAATACCGAATTTCTCAAACTGAGCAGACAATATAGAATGTCGCTTCTTCACGGCAAAAATTCTTGGGACTAGTTAGCGATAAAAGACTTTTGTCGCTCCTATTTATATTATGAAATATTATGATGCAATTACAGACGCGGTGAGTCATCGCGTCTGATATTGTTTATCAGGAACCGCTTCTAACCAACCTTTGACCTACTCTCATACCTGCACATAAATTAAATCGGACCCGGCCAATCATATCATAAGCTAACCTATGACTCATTGTTTACCAAGCAAATCAACAAATTTATTTCTGCCTGCTCACGCGCGAAAATAATACGTAATATTTCGTAACCCTCCGACCTTCTAGCTACCAGAATAATTTTATTGGGTCCACGTTAATCTGGGTCGTGCTCTTCCCCCCCCCCCTCCCCCCCCCCCCCAATCCTTACAATTAAACAGGGTAGGTGCAGGTGGTCGGATTTTTCCTAACAACCAAAAAAGATAACCCAGAACTAATACTGGTGAACTCGAATGCCTAATAAAATAAAAGAACCCAAATAATTATATGGAAAAGAGAAAATGGGGCGAGTTGAAAATAAAAAATACAGTAACTTATCACAATGAGTACGAGGATGAGTACGAGGATGAGGATTAGTTCGAGGATGAGCAGAGTACGAGGATGGGGATGAGTACAAGGATGAAGATGAGTATGAGGATGAGGATAAGTACGAGGATGTGCATGAGTACGTGGATGGGGATGAGTACGTGGATCGGGATGAGTACGAGGATGAGCATGAGTATGAGGTGAAGATGAGTATGTAGATGAGCATTAGTACGATGATGGGGATGAGCATGAGTACGAGGATGAGGAGGATGATATGATGATGATGATGAAGATGATAATTATTATTTCATTTATTTATTTGTCATCCATTATATCTTTCTTGTTTTAGTGGTATATATATATATATTTTCTATAATATTATTTGATATTGCATAAATAGGTATTGCTGTGGTAAGGTGTTTATCCTGGTAGCTGTGGGTCCGATGTTATAGGTAAAAACTAAAAGGTAAAGGTAGTCCAATAGCTGATCCTGCTGTAGGGGAGTGAAGTGTTAGAGACTTCACTATACCAGGTCCAGCTTCAGGAGGTGGAGGTGATGTTTCCTTCCTCGCTGCCTTTGCTTTCCCTAACTCATGAGCAGAGTCAGGTGCCCCTTTACAGCTGAGTACACTGAAGCGTGATGCCTCCGTGTTTTGAACCGAACACCTTTGCTACGAGAGGCCAATGATCTAATATCTCTGCCAAATGGATGTTATATTGGTGGCAAATAAGGAATCTGACAGAACTAGTTTTTAAAACAATGACGTCACAGTTCACAATTGTAGATTTGAGACATTGCCTGCTTTCAATCAAAATGCAAGTTTGCTGAGTAAAGCCACTATAATAGAACCCATATTGCTAATTTGGAATACTTGTTACCTGCATTATAATAAAGGTATAACTATCCTGCGTCCAGTGGGCAACGCAATGCGCCCTTTGTTTGTGACTTCTGGGAAGATCTTTAGGAACACAGCTTTCTTTCCTGAAACAAATATTTCTTTTGTGGAAATAAATCAGTTTAATGTATAATGTGTAATCTTTACATATTTCTCTCTCTCTCTCTCTCCTTCCCTCTCCTCTCTCTCTCTCCTTCCCCTCTCCTCTCTCTCTCCCTCCCTAGTAACTTTTCAGGAGGCCTGCACCAAGCATTGATGCACTTAGCAGTGGTGAGTGTGTACTAATTGTTTTAACATGACGAGGTTGCTAGCCCCAGTCCTGACCCCACACCTGGCGTTGTGTACGACATGCCTAACAGAGCGGTAGTTCTATTTCTTCTTTGTCTCATTAGAGCCGCCCCCCCCCCCCCTTTTCCAATCCCTGGAACTACACGGAGTCAAATTTACATATTTCATTAAAAAATTATAAAAATAATTTTAAATGTTTCATACTACAGTCGCGAAATTAGTCCCAGTTTCTTTAACTCCTTTTTGTACACAAGCATGTCCAAATATAAATGACTCCAGGTTGTGTGTGATAAAGCGAATGAAGTTACTGTCTAAATTTGTTTACAAGTACGTCAGACACCTCCGCTAACGGGTTTCACGGTGAAGCCGTGTATCAAAGTCGCTGAATGAGTCGTCCGTATATGACTTCACTAATTTTTGCCATTAAAAAAAAAATCCCCCCTCACCCTTTGTCACATTTCGTCACAAATACCTAGAGCCCCCCTCTTATATGACGCCACTAATCTCTTAAAATACACCCCCGCCCCCCCCCCCCCCCTCTTTTGTTTTTCCCCAGTTTTTTTTTTTCGAACCATTGAAAAGAAACAATGTAATCGAAGGTAGGTTGGTTAATTAGTACAGACAATATAAGAATCTCTAATCTTAAATAGTAAATAATTAATCAGGCATTTACAATAACTGCTTTGCCAGTTAAATGTTGCCAAATTTATTAAAAATATGGCTTATTTTCGCTTATTTTAATTTCAAACAATTTAAAAAATGAATGCAAAGTAAACACATCAATAGCTGCAGTTTCTATTTGTGTTAAATGTGTCATAAAATAATGTTAAACTTGAAAGAAAACCCACACCAATTCAAAGGTTTAAAAAAAAACTCGAAATTGTTATCTATGATTTCTCTTCGTTATCATCCCACTGCCAAAGCAAGATGCTCCTCAGTTAAACTAACTAGAAGACTCTTCGCTTACCAGAACAACATCGTTTAATTGGAAATGTCTGTATTGCAGTAAAATTTAAAATAAAAAAATTATAATTAAAAATGAATTTAAAAGAGTTAAAGGTTATTACAATGATCCTATAGTTCAGCTGAGATTATAATATTAATATAAGTGGTTACAATATATGGAGGTTACAAAATCGAATTTGTTTGGACATCATTTATAATAGATAAATAGTATTTTTAGTGTAACGTCACATTTTTTCAAACCCCCCCTCCCCCTATCACCACACTTCGTCACAAAATTGTAGACTCCTCATCGCATACTGCGTGACGTCATATGTGGACTACGTCGTAAGTGGGATTCTACGTTTGTCAAGGGAAGGGACGACAACTAATTTAGGAAATGTGGGTCAAACTCGTGTACCTAAAGTCAAACGTGATTCCCTCCCCTCTGTCACATTCGCTCTCCATTCTCATTAGTAGCGTGAGGCTGTTGCACACGAGACTGTTGTTAGGATGGGGTTGGTAGGCGTACATGTTGTAACCACCTGTAGATACAGAAAAAAATGTATGTGTTTTGAACGTAAGGCACATACAGCCACCCATTCACAAGTACGTCATCATGTACATAAATTAATGCCTACATACTTACATTATAAGGTCATTCTTTTGTAACATACGCTCAAATAGAGCCCAAATTGAATGTAAGAACAATGCATGTAAAAGCAAACATACATGAAGGTAAACGCATGCATTCATACATACATACATGCACAGACACACACACATAAACGCACACCAACACACAAAGACACGCATACAGACACGCACACCAACACACAAAGACATGCATACAGACACGCACACATACATACACATATATAGAATCACATACACGCACACATAATCACATAAACGCATACAGACGCACACCCGCGCGCACACAAACACACAATCACCAGAGGCAGGCATATAGAGGTAAAGGTAAAGGAACTCGTTACACGCCCATTGAGGCATATGGTGTTAGGCCCATATTATCTTGACCGTCGGCACACTAGGGGTGATGTGGTCGGCTTCACGCCGGCCGCCTTAACCTTCCCAGAGTTGCTCTGGTACCTATTTGGGGCTGGGTCGACCCAGAAGCCGTTTGTGGCCTAAAAAATTCCCACCTCATCTGGGGATCGAACCACAGACCACTGCGCTAGGAAGCCAGTGCACTAACCACTATGCTACCGCGTCTCCACGGCATATAGAAGCTGATCACAAAAAGGTAAATATAAATACAATATATGCACAGTGATGTGTTTTTATCCTGACACTTGAGACAACACATTAACCGCTCTCAGTGGACTACTACTTCACTATGTTCTCTTACCCAGTGAAGTTCCCGGGGGGGGGGGGGCTCTGAGGTGACACAGAAAGAACAGCACCACTTCTCTCTCAAGCGTGTCGTAAATAACGATTAATATGAGGTTGTGCATGTGGTTGGCAACCTCATCATGTAAAATACATGGCTACAGACACCACTACTGTTAGACCATGTCAAGGCTTGGTGGACGTTTTCTGCCGGGGAGGGGGGGGGAACCCGACTGCAGTGGTGGTTTCGTGCTCCATGTGGAGTGAAAAGAAAATAATGATGATGCTGCTGCTGCTGACGATGATGATGATGATGTTCTCTTAGATATGTAAAAGGTAAAGGATCCCGGTTACACGCATATTGAGGCATATTGGGAATATGGTGTTAGGCCCATATTTTCTTGACCGTCGGCACATAAGGGGGTGATGTGGTCAGCATCACGCTGGCCGCCTTAACCTTCTCAGAGTTACTCTGGTACCCAGTTGGGGCTGGATCGACACAGGAGTGGTTTGCGGCCTAAAAAATCCCACCTCATCTGGGGATCGAACCATGGACCACTGAGCTTGGAAGCCAGTGCACTACCCACTATGCTACCGCGGCTCCCTCTTAGATATGTACTGCAGTTATAACATTTCATGATTGGACTGGCCTTCCTTTCAGGCTGTTCTTCCGTTACTCACTGGCTGGATATAACTCAGTTAGACACACCCACCAGCGAAATATTATAAATTAATTTAATGAGTTACCGCTGTATGTGTATTGACGATGCGTTTGATCGGACTTTTGGGGGGAAAATATGGAAATTACAGAGATATTATCGTCAGGGCAATGAAATTGTAAGGTAAAGGTTAAATGTTTATACAATATCTAACCTACTCTCTGTCCTGTACTGTTTTGTTCTTCTATCATTTACTAGAAACAGTATTAAGGTCTTTGTCCTGTGTCATCTGACATATACTGTATAATAGGGGGAACAACAGAAGTGATTGCGTCATTAATTAGGCTGGATCGCTGTTGCGGGTCTTTTTGTATAATAATAATAGTTGGAGTAAATTTAGTATTACTCTGCCCAAAGTCACATATACTAGCATCGTCTCACGGAGGTTTATGGACGATCCAGTGATGTAACATAGTAGAAATATAACATGCAATGCTATAATACTCAGGAGCTCATAAACACACGTCCATCTGCCTTGAAGAACACACAGAGAAGAGACCGTACAATAGATCGCTGACTTTAGCAAACGGCAACTCATGGCGTCTGCTACTCGACCCAAAAGTCATGACGTACTTCCTGTAACCAATGGTCACCGGTCATAAACAAATATGACGAACTGTCGAACCGTATTGATATCGACATACATGTTATGAATTTTAATCATAACATTTAATCCTCCCCCCTTTCCACCCTTCCCCCCTTTCCGGAAAATAATGGAAACGAAGTTTTCCTTATTTCCGTGGTGTGAGTTTCAACATCACTGGAGTGAAAAGATAATATCATCAAATTTCACTGTTAGAATGAAGTAGCATAGCACCCAGGTTTGTGCCACAGAGTAGGCAATTAAACAATTAATGTGTGGACAGTAGCAAAGAATGCTAAAACCATTGACTACAAAGGACAGAAATCGTTTTAACAACAATGTGAGGTAGGTATCACAAAACATCCAACATCATTAAAAAAATGATGGTATCAGTCTAGGCACTCCCATACCGCACACCGTCCAACAAACACCTCAGATAACAGTAGTCAATTAATCTCATATTAATTAATAGTCATAATGCAAAGCATTAAAATTAATACAATTATGTAACAGAGACAACAGATGACATGAGGTAGACAATCAACCAATGAAATGAGTGACTGTGACATTTTTGTGAATTGATCAAAAATTATGTGTAACTCAAAATTATATGTCATCAGTATAACATATTAGTGGCAAGAGAAGCAAGGTAGTCTTGTATATGACACATTTGTGTGAGCAATAAATAAGATTATGCTTATGTGTTGTACCAATAGATAATAGTATGGCGTATTAGTCAATTAATGCTGTAAAGTCTAGTGTGAGTGTGACATAGATTTGTGTCAAAACACAATTTCTAGTGAATTCACCTTAATCACCACTTAATATTACACATACAGTAGTAGTTAAAGTCCAATGTGCAATGTCATTCTGCTAATTAATAAATGTTCATACACTGTTTTTAGAAGAGTGTTGAATCACATCGTTGACAATGTCCATGATTGTTCTTCACGCGATAGTATGTCCGTACGAATCCAAATGTTAATACACACAGTAACCAGCAATCGAAAACTAGTCAAATAGACAATTTTGTTGTTATGTCCCCTTGATACTTCGAGTCAGACATCTCAGAGGTATGTCCCTTAATATGGAGACGTTGGTTATTCCAATTAAAATTGACAATACATGTCCGCACGAAAATGTCTGGAAATGACATCATTTTCAATACCTCGCGTAATGTGTATACGTAAGTTTGTACGTAGACCATAAATACTGTCATTAAGGCACAACATCTATACAGAGTGCGCTGAGTTCAACAAGACATCACACCATTTTGAGTGTTGGAGAATTCATCATCATCCTGTTGCTGTGTGAACCGCTTACTCATATCAGCAATGTTTCTTTCTTTGAAAATGCAACCATGTAGAATAGTTTTCAGCATAGTTAGCGTACAAAATGATATAATATTCTTTATCATGATAGTTACAGCTGCAATCTAGTAGCGTCATACAAACACGTCATCATACACGTAATAGTTTCTTGATCAGAACATCATGAAGTTTGTTCATGGGTTAGTTGGAATTCTCTGAGTCACCTGTATTTGTAGAGTTGATAAGTGATATAGGGTCTTTTATGCAACGCGACAGAACATCAGCCAAGACGTTTTGGCTTCCCTTAAAAGCTTTGATGTCATAATCATATGGTTGAAGAGCGAGCGAGGCTCTGGCGGCCCTTTCGTTCTTGAATCTCGTTGACTTGAGATATGACAATGCTTTCTGGTCGGTCTCCAGGGTGAATCGGGCTCCCATGAGGTACCGTTGCAGCTTGGTGAAACAAAACACGATCGCCAGCAGTTCCCTTTCCACAATGGGGTAACGCTGCTCTGTGGGCGACAATTTATGGCTGACATACATTGTTGGGTGCATGTAGCCTTCAAATTCTTGCATCAACGTTCCACTGATGCCTGTTGCAGAGGCGCCTACTCTGAGGGTAAAAGGAAATCGAGCGTCAGGTAATCTCAATATTGGTGATTTAGAAAAAGAGCGCATTTAAGTAAATTTAAGGAGACATCGCACGCATGCGACCAAATGATCTTGTTTGGAGAGTTCTTCTTTACCAACGAAGACAGAACTGAGGTAATATCTGAAAAATTAGGTAAGAATTTTCTATAGAAATTCACCAAGCCTAACAGACTGCGAACTTGTTTCTTAGTCCTAGGAATTTCAAGATTCAAGATTTTCGAGATAATAGAATCCTCAGGTTTAAGAAACCCCCCTCCTACTTTATGACCAAGAAAAGAAATTTCAGTAAATCCTATTCTGGTTTTTGAAGGTCTAACAGTAAGGTTATGAAGACGCAAGGTATTCAACAAAGACTGAATTCCCATAGCATGTTCTTCCCAAGTTTGATGGAATAGACAAATATTATCAATATAAGTGATTAAATCCTCACGGTCAAAGAAAAGTTTACGCATCGTGCGAACAAAGATAGCAGGGGCGTTAACAAGACCGAACGACATAAAATTGAATTGAAACAATCCTAGAGGTGTAGCGAAAGCTGTATAAGGCTTAGCTTTGTCTGATAATGGCACTTGCCAATAGCCTTTTGACAAATCAAATTTTGTAAAGAAAGTAGCAGTAGCTAATTTGTCCAGAAGAGAATCTAACAATGGTAATGGTTCTGCGTCTGGAATAGTCAGGGCATTTAAGCGCCTGAAATCTATGCAAATACGAATAGATTTATATATTTTTTAATCAAGACCATAGGAAAACTGTATGGTGAATTTGATGGGGCAATGATATTTAACTTGATCATTTCTTTTATTTCTTCATGTACCTGTGATTGTAAATGAATAGGTATAGGATATGGTTTCAGTTTGATAGTTCTGAAATCTGTTAGCAAGATATCATGTTGAATGATATCAGTATGACCAGGAACATCCGTGAGCACATCAGAAAAAGATTGCAGTAATTGAGAAATCTGCTCCTTCTGATGAGAAGCAAGAGTTGGTGCAATAGAAACATCTTTCCAACTCTCAGTAGCTAAAAGATGTAAGATTGGTAATGATAAAAGTGGTTCAGTACCATCAGATAAGTCAGACCCCTCCTCCTGTATTACCGCTAAGGAAGAGTGACGATCAACAGATTCGTCAATAGCTTCACAGACTGGTTTAAGATGCGGAGGACGAGCATGAAATTGCACAAATTGAAATGAAAAGTTTTTTCCTTTCCATTAATAGATAAAATATAGTCAACATCTGACAATTTATCAATAATTGTATAAGGTCCTCTCCATGACACAAGTAATTTATTGTATTTATTAGGTCATAGGCCTCATCACCTGGCCATAATTGGCGCAGTTTCCCATTTTG
The DNA here is from genome assembly GCA_024509875.1 of Oreohelix idahoensis. Taxonomy (NCBI): domain Eukaryota; kingdom Metazoa; phylum Mollusca; class Gastropoda; order Stylommatophora; family Oreohelicidae; genus Oreohelix; species Oreohelix idahoensis. The sequence goes on from JAMPIV010004708.1 coordinate 180,982, forward strand.
ATTGGCAAACAAACGAGCCCTTAATTTCGCCTTTTCTGACGCCTCCACTGCTATCTGGCATGCGTCGATAATCTTTTTTCTCAAGTTGACAACATATTGGTAAGAGGTTTGAACATCTTCGTTCATGTCAGCTCCAACCAACAATTGTTTTAAAATGGACATATGTCCTCTAGGTTTAGCACCAAAGACTAACTCAAATGGCGCGAACCCAGTGTGTTCGTTGGGAATTTCTCTGTAAGCAAATAAAATTGCGGGCAATACCCTGTCCCAATTCTGTGGATATTTAGTAGTAACTTTACCCAACATCGGCTTTAAACTCCTGTTGAGCCGCTCAATTTTACCATTCGAGGCGGCTTGATAGATTGAACTAAGAGAACGATCAATATCGAACTCTTTCATCACCTGTTTCATGACGTCAGAGACGAATTGAGTTCCCCGATCTGATAGTATGTTTTCGGGAAAACCCAATCTGCTGAAAATTAAAAATAGCGCATCCGCTACGTCAACAGTTGATATGGTTTTAAGAGGTATCGCTTCTGGCCAGCGTGTGCACATATCAATGCATGTCAGCACACATTTATGCCCTCTAGCTGAAGTGACCTTTAATGGACCAATAAGGTCAATAGCCATCTTCGTGAAGGGACGCAAAGAAATATCGGATGCCTGGATAGGCGCATTATGTTTCGGCTTTTTAGTTGCCACACTTTGGCAAACTGTGCAAGTGCGACAAAAAGCCTTGACATCTTTTGTCACACCAGGCCAAAAAAAATGCGACAAAACTCTGTTTTGTTCCAGCGATTCCCAAATGACCAGCAAAATTAATATCGTGGGCATGTCGTAAAACGAAAGGTCGAAAACAAGCTGGTGCCATGATCTGTTTTTTACAGATGTAGAATCTTGAAAATTTCTAATCAAAATACCATTTTTTAAGGTGTACCAATGTTTAGCATTATCATCAAACATCACATCATCTGATTTTGCAACCTGAAAAAATTTATTTAAAGACTCATCATCATTCTGTCTCCGAATGAATGAATCTTTATCAATAAGTTCCACCCGTAGGTCATCATTATTTTCCTCTTCCTCGTCATCATTATTTTCCTTTATCTCATCATTTTTCTCTTCATCAGTCACCAACTCCTCAGTTTCACTCTCATCATTCATCACCTCATCTACCACATTCTCAATTTGGTTGTGATGATCCAATTCAGCACGAGCCTGAGCTTTAGTTATGACAGCATTTGCACTGATCAGATGCTGTTGTTCCCATTTTTCAATATCTTCCTTTGTGCATTCACGAAGAGCAGGAATATTTCTCAATGTTATTCCGGCAATGAGAGTTCTCCCTGTAAAGTATGGGGTATCCAAAAATACTTCCGCAGTTGGATAGTATTCCACTGTGCCACAAAATGTAATGCATTTCACCTCCCTTCCTGTATAATATGACTGATCTACCAACGACCTGCGCACACCAATCGTTGTGCATCCAGTGTCCCTGAGAAGTGACACAAGTTGGTTGTTCACAAAATCCTTATTAAACACCAGTGAACCTGTTCCATCATATGAGAACATGAATGGTAAAGGATGTCCACATAAAAGCCTAGGGACTCCCGCTAGCTGAAACAAAGAATTGCATTCAGAACAATTAGTACTGCTAGACAAATCCACACTACATGCATTTGCATGAGATATACTATTATTAGTCTGAGCTGGATTATTGTCACTAACATGTACGACATCATTTGAACGTTCATGATTCATTGACTGTCTGAAGTTATTGTTCTGTTGAGAACCTCTGTTATTAAAAGAATTGTCATTATTTCTATAAAATGACCTTTGTCCTCTGCCTGATCTGGAATTATATCCTCCTCTGTTCTGATAATCATTAGGCCGAAATGATGATGGTTGATGAAAATATCCATCATCATAAGAGTTATAATTTCTTTGAGGCTATTGTGATCTTTTGTTAAAATTGTATCTGCCTCTGTTAGTGCCATAGGTATGATCTCTATTTAGTCGATAGTTCCTATCCATACTGTTTGATCTCTGCCTAGGTGTATTATAGTTTACAGTCCTAGCAGATGCCACTGGCAAGGAATCCTTAATGTTATTTCTACTAAGGTTCCTACCCGGATGAGCGATTTGATATTGGCGTCCGAAATATTCCATAGCGGATAATGTTTCAGGTTTCCTCTCCTGTAGGAATGACAAAAAAAAAATCGCCACTTATTGAAGACAACACCTTGTCTCTCAGAATCAAATCAGCAAACCACTCAAAAGTTTTTTCAATCTTGGACAAATCAACCCATCTAGAAAAGTACAGCTTAATAGATGAGATAAATTCAAAAAATCTTTTGCTGAATCTGGTAATAATGACTTAAATTTCATCCTATAACCATTTTAATCTAACTGATACTTCTTCAGCAACAAGACTTTTACAGTCTCATAGTCCTTTCTAGTCTGATCATCCATAGTACAGACTGCAGTAAGAGCATCACCCACCAATAAATTCATGAGTCTACTAGACCAAGTAGCTCTATCAATGTTTAACTCTTGGCAAAATGTTTCATATCTATTTAAGAAGCATGAAATATCGTCTATATCTGAGTTAAATTTTGGCAAATTGAGCTTAAAAGTGAAAGCATGGTCTTTTTTCCAGCTTCACCATTCATAGGATTAACCTGTGGTTGTTGAAGTCGCAATCTTTCCAACTCAAATTCCGCAATTCTAAGTTCTTGTTGTGCTTTTATCTCAGTTTGAGCAAAGGCCAATTTTTTTTTCTTCAAGAGCCATTTTATCTTGTCTCCTCCTTTCAGCTAATTCATCTTGTTTCCTTTTTTCAGCTAATTCATCTTGTCTCCTTTTTTCAGCTAATTCCAATTATTCAGCTCTCTTCTTCTTCCCCCTCTCTAATTGTCTTTGATCCCTGAGTTCATTGGCTTCTAACCTTTTTAATTCTTTTTCATACTCAGTGGATGCATATGTCTCCAAAGCCTCACCTTCTTTACCAAATTCTTTTCCAATCTTAATAAAATACTCCAAGGTAGCCATAACTCACAATTATTGTGCTTTCGAATATCTAAACAATAATGCAAATATTATATAATGAATATGTGAGCAATATATTCAACAATTATTTCACCACTTCAAAATCACCCAACTGCATGTAATAATAGACTGTTATATAAGAGCAAAACAATGGATACGAACAGGTTGACAGAATACAGTGATAAGAGCTAACTTAAGATAATGCAAATAGTCAACCAAGGCAGAAATGTATGAATTATAGAACAAATGAACAAAATGCAGCTCTATCACACTTATGACAAGACAAGCACGAGTTTACAACATGTATGACATCTAATAAATGAAGGATAGCAAGGTAAAATGAACAATATTACAAACAATAATGGAGAAAAATTGAATAAAAAATTACAATCAACTTAACCACAAAAACAAACTTGCCAATAAACAAAACTGCACAACTAACAAACAGTGGTAATGATAATCTCAATAGCAGCAGATAACACAGCTTTGTAATGCCGGCCCCGCTATTTGAGAAAATCATAAACCAAACCCTACAAAACGCTCATGAATTTTCTCGACCATACGAAAGAGGTATTGAAAAAAATTCATAAGTCCCACCATCTTCCTACTATTCACACAAACATATGGATACGAAAATACATAGAAAAAAAAAAAAACTCTGGCAAACAGGATCATCAGCATCTCACGCTGCATGTAACCTTAAATGTACTTATCTGTTTGGCCAGTAAAAAAAAATCCTCCTGGTTTCAACGCCTCCATCGAAAGGAAAAGATGATACAAGCTCCTTGTCAACCAGGTTAGGTTTAGGATTCACAAACAGCTCACTCGAACTGGACTTCGCTTTGGTCCGTCGTCTTCTTGAAACTACGCCATCTTCGGGCATCAAACTTGAAATTTTTAACGAAACTTCTGCAGAAAATACTTGATTCTTGATTATGTTTCACTTCCTCAGTAATCTGGAAACTTGGAACTGCGCTTACTGTCCAATATAACCTCACGTAGGTTAGCAGACGATATATGTCGCCATCTTGGAAATTTGTGAATTTCTCACGAAACAAAGTCCAATGACTTGAAATATATTTCTTGACATCTGCAAGATATTAAATTCCGGATCTCCGGCTTGAGACTCCCATTTTTAGCTGTTGCGGGTCTTTTTGTACAATAATAATAGTTGGAGTAAATTTAGTATTACTCTGGTCAAAGTCACATAGGGGATGTCTAGCAGACCACGCACACAGTAAAACAACTCCACATCTTCATATTAATGTTAAGGCAGCCTGGACAATTTCAACAATATTTTTTCGACGAGACGAAGCTCCATAGATACATTCTTGAAATGCGTATACAGTAGTTTATGGCGTCAACTCTACAGTCTTTAGTATCGATCTGTAAACGTCTTCTAGTAGAACAATGTCGAGGACATTTTCATATATTTTATTATAGTTCAAATACTCACGTTCTGCAGATAAAGCATAATTCCTTTCCAAAATATACTAACATCGTCTCACGGAGGTTTATGGACGATCTAGTGATGTAACATAGTAGGAATATATCATGCAATGCTATAATACTCAGGAGCTGATAAACACATGTCCATCTGCCTTGAAGAACACACAGAGAAGAGACCGTACAATAGATCGCTGACTTTAGCAAACGGCAACTCACGGCGTCTGCTACTCGACCCAAAAGTCATGACGTACTTCCTGTAACCAATGGTCACCGGTCATAAACAAATACGACGAACTGTCGAACCGTATTGATATCGACATACATGTTATGAATTTTAATCATAACAATCGCCCTAGCTACATATCCGGTGTTACATGCTGCGAATCGAGCTACTGACCCCTGTCTTCGAAGCACTATTTTTGTGGTGCCTAGCTGGCAGGGAGGATAGTGTGATTTCCTTCTGTAGCTAGGCGGGTGTGCCGTTCGAAAGGCCCTGGGATCGATTCTCCGGTAAGCCACTCACTTCTGTTATTTTTCTGTTGTCTAGTTCTCTACTTCTTTAATTTCTCACGAGCGCCTGAAACGTGCTTGTATGTGTGTAAAATGTATTTATTTAAGATAATGGTAGCCCATTGACAGATACTCCCGAAGAGGAGTGAAATGTTTCGAGACTTCACTATAATAGTAGGTCTCACCGTCAAGATGTGGGGGTGACAGGTTTCTTTCCTCGCTGCCTTTCCTTTCCCTAATTCAAAAGCATAGTCAGGTGCCCATTAACAATTGGATCGACTGGAGCATGGCGCAGCCAGGTTTCGAACCCGGTAACATCGCTCCGAGAAGTAAGCGCGGTAATGGGCAGAACAAAGGCTTCACAGTAACACGACATTCCTGACCAATGTTTGACATTGTTTTTTTTAATGCGCAATCTGGTTGTTTGTAACTTCTTCTTCTATTCGTTATTTCTCTTCTTCCACTCCCGTTTCCTAGTCCCCCTTCCTGTCGTTTGACAGAAAGGTTAGAGCATTGGTCTCTCGCGTGCCGGGTTTGACTCACGGTATCGTCACACTCCAGTCTAACCAGCTGTAAATGTGTACCTGAATCTGCTCTTGAGTTAGGGAAGGAAAAGGCTGCGAGGAAGGGAACTGGTCACCCTACCTCTCAATGCTGGACCTAGTATAGGGAAAATCTCTAACACTTCACTCCCCTACAGCAGTAGCCACTATGGGACTACCTTGACCTTCCTAGTTATCTTCGTTTTCTTTGTTAATTACTCCGTCTTCCATGCTTTCTCCTTATTCTTTCCTTCTCTTCAATCTTCCTTTTCTACTTCCGCTGTCACCTTCCCGAGTCATCCTTTTGTCTCTTCTTCTTCTCCTCCTCCTCCTCCTCCTCCTCATTCTCCTTCTTCTTCTTCTCCTTTCCCTCCTTCTTCTCCTCCATCTCCTCCTCCTTCTCCTCTTTCTTCTTCTCCTCCTCCTCCTCCTCCCCCTCCTCCTTCTTCTCCTTCTTCTCCTCCTCCTTCTTCTTCTCCTCCTCCTTCTCCTCATCCTTCTCACCCCTCTTTTTCTCCTTCTTCTTCTTACACTCTCAGACGTCTACTTGCATATTTTCAAGAAAAGCAGTGGTCAGCTTTAAGCTATTTTCATCTCCACAGAGTTTTTTCAAGGAATGGCCACATGTGTTTTCTCTGTTCCTCATATGTCGGGCATCTTTGAAACAGATGTTCAGCAGTCATTTTATCAGTGCCATATTTACACTCATCGGTAGTTCCTATCTTTAGCTTGTTGAATAGATGGTATGCCAGTCTGTTGTGGCCAGTGCGGAGTTTGATAATCACCACTCTTAAGTCTTGACACTCAACTTCATCGCATTTTTAAAAGCTGTGTATTTTGCAACATTCGTGAACCTATAACAGTAGTTATTACCACACATATGTATATCATATACACACCTGTAGCATAATAACACATGCTTAGATTGGAGAATTACACGGAAATTGCACACACGCTCAATTAAGACAGACAATAATGAGTTACCGCTGTATCTGTAATGACGATGAGTTTGATCGGACATTGGGGGAAAATATGTAAATTACCGAGACATTATCGTCAATGTAATGAAAAGGTAAGGTAATGATAGCCCACATATTAGCCGATAAGGTAGCAGATATTGCCGTAGGTGAGTGAAGTGTTCAGAGACTTCACCATACCAAGTGCACCTTTATGAGATGGTTTGACCAGGCACCATCCTTGCGACCCTTGCCTTCTCTAATTCAAGAGGTACCTATTTATATACATATATGACGCTAACTGACTATGAACCCCATAACACGTGTAGTTCCCGTGGGTCTGATGAGAGAAAGAAGGTATTACACACTACTGTTTCCTCGGGCACGTCGTAACAAGTGACTAATATGAGGTTGTACTTGAGGCTGACAACCTCTACATCATATAAAACCCATTGTTACAGAAACCACCACTGCACGAGCAAGTAAATGCTTGGTGCAGGTTTCCTACAAGGGGACAAGATACAGTGGTGGCTCCATGCTTCATACGCAGCGGAAAAGGAAAACGATGATAATGTTGATGACCTTTGCCTCGAGAAGCAAGAGCTCTAACCATTCTACCATTCGGCGTTCAAGACAGATATTATTTATTTTATAATCAGTACTAGATTACAGGGCAGTCTTTGTTTCGGAATCCCCATGGTAAGAGATGTATAGGGGGAACAAGGAATACATGGGGAAGAGAACTGTGGACAGCCGTGAAGAGGACATGGAAAGACCTTAGGTTGATGGCACGTGACAGGAAGACAACATACGTTTGTTGAAGGCCTATTCTCCTTGAGGAGATGAAGGGTGATGATGATGATTGATTGATGATTGATTGATGATGATTGATAATGATTGATGATGATGATTGATAATGATTGATGATGATGATTGATGATGATGATGATGATTGATGGTGATTGATGGTGATTGATGATGATGATTGATGATGATTGATGGTGATTGATGATGATTGATGATGATTGATGATGATGATTGATGGTGATTAATGATGATGATTGATGATGATTGATTGCTGATGATGATGATGATGATGATGATGAGTACTGGGGGCAAATATTGTTTCACAACACAGTACCTGTGAATGGACAGCTCACGCGACTTTCTGGTGTCTGCCCTGAATTGACCAAGGGAAATGGGTCAACTCCCATTCTAGTCTCGTCACATAGCTCCAGGGACTGTTTCGGGAACAAGTCCGAGGTCTGGGAAGGACAAGTGAAATTTAAAAACAATTAATTTCTCAATCCTGCAAGGTTACGGCAACAGGCTGGTAGGAACGAGGCTATAAGGCTTATTAATTTACATTACATTTTAATTAATGTTCATCTAAGTAACTATGATAATTAGCTAAGCAGACGATAAGCCAACATTAAAGATAAGAATAAATGGAAAAATTCTGGAACAAGTCAAGAGCTACTCATATCTTGGTCATACAATAACAGAAGATGGCAGATGTGAAACAGAAATCAAGAAGACAATAGGAATGGCCAAAGCTACATTCAAAAACATGAAACATATACTGACATCTAAACAGTTAACTCACAAATTAAAACTGAGAATAATAAAATGTTATATATTGTCACGGAGTGTTTTGAGGGTATGTTGCATGTATGAATGTTCCCATGCTCCAGCGGGAGTTTATTAGACATTTGAGTTGTTGTGAGTTGGGTATGCTTGAGTTGTAATATTTTAGTTACAAGCAATGTTGAGAGCATTGCTTAGGACAAGCCGTTAGCCACAGTTATGCGTGAATGAAGCTCAGTGGAGTGTGGAAGGTTTTCACGTGTTTGGTGAATACGAATGAAAGGGTCAGTCAGAGAGAGATGTGTGTTGAGTCAGTAGTGTGTTGGGTTAGTAGAGAGTGGAGTCAGTAGAGAGTAGACAGTAGAAAGGAGACAGCGAAGAGCGTAGAGAAGAGAAGGGTGGATGTCTGTAGCAGTGCGCGAGTAGAGGGCCAGAGTTGTGCAGTGGATTTATGAAGTATCCTATTTTGTGGCTGTAGTTATTCCGAGAATCAGAGTGATTGTAGAATACTCGGGATTTGTCATGTCTCCAATATTTGTAATGGCCCTGCGCCCATTGTGACTTATTTGTGATATTATATATTCACGGAGATTGATATAGTTGTTGGAGTTGGTGTATTACTCCTTAGACAGTGAGCTAGGCGAGCGGTGTATAAGTGTTGTCTGATCTTCTACAACCACCCACATACACCCTACTCGTCACATATATATTCGTCATTACCGTATGGTATAGAAACATGGACAATGAATAAGCAATTGGAAGAAAGAAATGAAGCTCTCGAGATGTGGATATATAGAAGAATGGGGCGTATCTCGTGGAAAGAGAAGAAAACAAATAAGGAGATCCTAGAAAACCCAGGTATGAAAAGAAAACTAATGAGGGAGATCAAAATTAGGCAGCTAAAATATTTAGGCCACATAAAAAGACATAACACCTTGCACAAGGCAATAACAGAAAGGAGAGTTGAAGGTTAACGTGCAAGGGGAAGACAGTGAGTGCTATACGTGGGAAAATAACATCAAGAGATGGACAGGAAAGAGTCAATCAGAGTGAATCATCACGACAAGAGACAGAAGACGGAGATTCATTACAGCGGACCTTCGTCGTGGAGATGACAGCTGACGATGATGGTAGCGATATCCGATCGTGGCTTACAAATGAGACCTACTAGTTCTGACGCAGATGAATAGCAGACGTACGCCGGTCATAAGTGAGGATAAGGTGTTGGAACGGGACATCATTTTAATTCAGCTCGTGCTGTGTTGTCCCGCGTGCGATAGACTTACCACGATATTAACTTATGTTTTTTTTTGTGTTTGCATTTTGCAATTCAATTTATTTTACTACATTGTCATAATTAATAAGCTTAAGAAAATTTTCAGCGAATTAAAGCATTTTTTTTTTTTTTTTTACCGATGTCTTATTAATGAACACTTGTGCATATTCCGTACGAATTCCGACTTACGTACAACATCGGGTACGGAATTTCTGAATGTCCATAAGAACGGAACTCGATCGTAACTGAAGACCTTACTACAGTGGTTCCCAAACCGTTTTCTCTGAGCCGCACTTTCGGAATGAAAATTTGCTCGCGCCAGACCAAATTTTTTATTGACAAGAAATACTTTAAAAAAACAAAAACTCAACTCATAGCAGGGCTTTATTCATAATATTGAACACACCTACTTTATAATATGATTATGAGACATTCAGAAAGAGTAAAACAGTACAGCTACTTAAAAACATGATTCATTTACAAACTATACAAATTCAATGAGAGTTGTGAGCTTATTTTTGTAGGGTAATCTTTATAATTTACATTATTTTTCACTACTTTAAAAAAATTATTATTAAAATCTATTTGATGCAAAATAAATCATATTACTGAATAAAATCTGGAAAATTCTACGTGTTTCTATACATATATTTCCCATATTACATCACATGTAACATAATAAATAAAATAAAAAAGAAAATGGCCTTCATTATTTATTTTTGGCATGTGAATTTGATTGGAACTCCGCCTTGGCCGGTCCCAAGCCCGGCTGAAAAAGGAGGAGGGCGGCCTGCATGGAGGCCGTAAGGAGGCAGCCCCTCCACCATGCAAAGGCACAACAGGCCAATCACCTGTTTGCTTTAAACTTTTGATTATGAGATCTACAAGAGAGAAAACCGGACTGATTCTAAAGGCGACGAACTGGAACGGACTACGACTTATGGAACTTGGAACACAAAAAGTATAAATGGGAAAGAAGAGGAGCTGGTGGAAGAGATGAGAAAAGCAAAACTAGAAATCCTGGCTGTAACGGAAACAAAGAAAAAAGGACAAGGAGTCATGGATCTCGATGGCAACACGCTGCTCTACAGTGGTGTACCCACATCTGAAAGAGCTAAAGGGGGCGTGGGTTGCATTGTGGCCAAAAACCAAAAAGATAGTATCAAGGGATGGAACTTTATGGGTTGCATTGTGGCCAAAAACCAAAAATATAGTATCAAGGGATGGAGCTTTGTCTCGGAGCGCATTATGGTTGTAAACATAAAAGAAGGAGAAACCATAATCAACCTGGTCATAGTGTATGGGCCAAATGAGGATGAGAGAGCAGAGGTCAAGGAGGAATTCTTCGAGCTGCTTCAAAGGACAGTGGATGACAGCCTAGATGAAATTATCATGCTCGGAGATTTCAATGCCAGAGTTGGAAATGACCATGCTAGATGGGGTGGAGTTATCGGAAGATATGGAGAAGATACTCTCAATGACAATGGAAAGCGACTCCTTAGATTCTGCAGTTAGCAGAATCTGATCATTACAAGCACAAAGTACCACCATAAGCGCATACATGCATACACTAGATGTGAACCAACAAAGAATGAGAAGTCAGTGATCGACTATGCCATTGTTAGGAGGAGCTCATTCAAATATGTCTGGGATGCTAGAGTCTGGAGGGGGCCAGAGATTGGAAGTGATCGCTACCTGCTTACAATCAAAAGAACAACTGAAAGAGTTGCTCAGCCTAGGAACTGCCCAACATCACGCAAGAAACTAAGTAAACGAACGGGAGAAATGAGCAATAAGACCTACAAGCTGAGAGATCCAGAAATTAAGACCAGATATCAGGGGCTTATTGCTGCAGCGGTTAGCAACACAGAAGAACAACCTGATGACTTGGAAACCCTCTGGCTTAAATTCAAGGACATCATAAAGGCAGCTGCTGCAGAATCATGTGGTGAAGTCCGACAAGAGAAAGAGGACACCTTGGTGGACAGAAGAAGTCAAAGAGAAAATAAGAGAGAAGAAAATGGCATGGAAACAATACTTAGGATCTAAAAACACAACAGGACAAATGGAGAAATATAGAGAATATGTGACACTAGGAACAGAAGCAAAGAACAATGTGCTAGCAAATTGTTCTATAAGACCCTAAAGAACATGAGGAAAGAAAAACAATGCCCTCTCAAATTTATAAAGGACAAGCAAGGCAAATTGTTTACTGCCCCGAAGGAAGTAGTTGAAAGAAGGAAAGAATATTTCTCAGAACTCCTGGATGGTGAGCATGGTGGGGCATCAGAAATGATAACCACTAGCACAGAAGAGAAAACCAAAGATGGTGAATATGACATAAAGATGGAAGAACTGAAGGCAGCACTGGAGAAAAAGCAACAGGGCATGATGGTTGTAAAAAGTTTCTTTTCTTCTTTCCACTCTGTAAAGTGTCAGTCTGTATGCTCTGTAAGGAAGAGTGGTGTGTTGTTGAGATCAGGCATGCCCCCAGTCTACCCAGCTGTAAATGGGTAACTCACCCTAGTCCTGAGTTAGGGAAGGCAAAGGCTCCAGGGGAAGCAGGCCCTAAACTTGGTCACTCCAACCGACGCAGGATGGTGTATGTATGAAGTAGAAGTGTAGAGTGTGATTACCGCGAATGGTGTACTGTTCGTGTGCTGACCAATATAACCACTCATACACATGTGTCTACAAGGCACCAATGCAGACTGCTGGAATCTTTGTTTACTCAATTTATTCAGACGTACACACTGGGACATACGAGTACATCATGGTATGTTGACATATCAATTTGTAGGTATACATAGCAGATCTGAAGTCATGACACATTCAGAAATAATGGGCAGTACATCAAAAGTTCAATTGTCATGATACATTATGGCCGCATCCCCCTATCTGACTAAACGCGTCAGTGAAGGCAGATCGGTAAATAACTAAAGTTACTTGACGTCCATAGTTTGTAGCATATATTATGAAACCACGAAAGAGGGGGTTTCTAGCAAGATTGAGATCTCCCTGTCACTGTCCGATAATAGGATAAATAATCTGTTCTCTTGGCAGTGATCAAAACATATGATGACCGAAATCTAACATGGCCGCCTCCCTGAGTTGTCGTTCACTCATTCATAGGAAGGAGAATATAAGCCAGAGTTAATTTATAATGGGTATATAAATGATTTCATAAATGTTTCCATACAGCTCTACGGTGATCAGGTTAATTCACGTAGCCATAACCGCTGCAGGAAAGTCTGTCATCTTCGTCGATACAAAACACGACCCTAGCGATACGAAGCACAATGTTCCATCTAGGTCGAATCGACATGAGATCATCAATATAGGGTCTGGCAATACATGGAGTCCGAATTATACATTGTACCGTACCTTAGGAGAGTCTCTAACATAAACTATAGTAGAGATACCATCTCCTTTAGAAGAAAACCACTTCATGAATCATATTTCCTTAAGAATCTACCAGCCCTTTGAAAAGTGCGTACCCGCCATTATCACGGTACATCGGAACTCATCACGACTTGTCAAGACAACTCATACTTCCGCTAGACCGGAATAACAAGAATCTAGTCCCTCCTACCCATCCAAAATATACAATATAGGACTGATTCTACTTGTACTAATAATATGTAATACATATGAATTCAGGCCATAAACACAATAAGCAAATTAATATATTTTCTGGCCCTAAAAAATAAGTACAAACGTAAGCGCAATATCCTTGCGCCGGATCAATATCCAGAACGATTACTCCTATAATCAAAAGTGTGAATCAAACATGGATTATCTCGCTTTTACCATAGACAGCATTTTCATACACAAATGAATGAATGTCTATATTTTTCCCATATTAAATAGCCATATCGATTTTTGTAATATGTGCGTCAAAATATGCACGCAACAATGGTATAACACCAGAAATGGTTAAGTACATGGGAGCATCAGGCGACCTATTACTCTTAAGGGTCCTACAGGCAGTGTGGTGCAACAAGACCATACCAAAGGATTGAGTGATTGCCATCATAACACCAATTTTAAAAAAAGGGTGACAATAGATAATGTGGAAACCATAGAGGCATATCCCTTCTCAGTGTCCCTGGTAAAATCTATTCTAGAATCCTAGAGCAGAGACTCCTATGCCTAGCTGAGCCACAATTGGATGAGGTCCAGTGCGGATTCCAAGCAAACCGAAGTACTCAAGACCTAATCTTCACACTCAGACAGCTGAGTGAAAAGGCTCTTGAGTATAAGAGTGAGATCCATCTTTGTTTCATAGATCTGGAAAAGGCGTTTGACAGGGTCCCCTGGAGCAAACTTTGGGACTGTTTGGCAAGGAAGAACATTCCAGCACCTCTGATTCATGCTATACAGAGCTTCTACAAGTCTTGCAGAAATTATGTGAGGACAGCAAACCATAAGTCAGAAGAGTTCAGGACCACCACTGGTGTAAGACAAGGTGATATCCTGTAACCTTATCTTTTCATACTCCTCATGGACGATGTCATCAAAGCATGTAAGAAGAGAACAAGAAAGTATTCAGTGGGGCACTGGAAGATGAGACAGGTCTGTATTTCAGAGCTGGCATTTGCTGATGATGTTGCCCTGATTGCTTAATCAGAGGCACATCTCCAATCCAACATGCAAGTCTGGAAGGAAGAGCTGGAGAAGAGAGGGATGGTCTAAAAACAAAATCCATGGTGATATCACGAGAAGAAATAAGACATCAGATTAAGCTGGGAGAACAGGTACTGAAGCAGGGCGACCACTCTAAATACCTTGGAGCTATTATAGGCCGAAAGGGAGGCATCAAAGAAGAGTTGGCCACTCGAAAATCAGCAGCTGGGAGACTTTTTCAGGCCATAAATCGAGGATTCCTCAGCAAGAGAGAGGTTGGTAAGAAAACGAAGATGGCTGTATACCGCTCCACTATGTTCCAGGCTTGACATATGGATGCGAGTCATGGGCAATGACTACAACCCACAAAAGCCAGATCCAAACCTCAGAAATGAGGTATCTGAGGAAGGTGGTTGAAGTAATAAGAAGAGACATGGTCCGCAATCAGACGATACGTCAAGGCCTAAAATCCCACCCCCTGCAGACCCAAGTAGAACAGTCCCAACTAAGATGGTTTGGCCATGTCTGCAGAATGGGAGAAGATCGGCTACCACGACAAGCATGGGCAACAAAGAGCCAGGGATCCAGACCCCCAGGACGAATCAGAGTCCGCTGGGAGGACAACATTAGACAAATTTTGAAGGACCGAGGACTAGAATGGAACCAGGCCAGGAGGAAGACAGCCGATAGGATAGTCTGGCGCTCTCTCTTCCAAACCTCTACCCCTCACGGTAGAAGGGGAACGACTAAGTAAGTAAGAATTTGTTTGAAAATGCCTATAAGTCCTTGATTGTCTTTGAATCTTTCCGTCACATCTTCCATCCTCTCGTGCCACAGAAAAATTGGCATAAGCTTGCTGAAGGCCTATGCTCCCTGGGGAGCTGTCATACAGAAAGGTTGTGAGTTATTTTTGGCCCGTCTGAGTAGAGTGGATGGTGATAGATACGTGAGAAAAGGTGTGAGAAATAGATTTCACGGGTGATAGCTTAAGGACAAAAAATGTCTCTGGAATGAGTAAGTTTCTCTATTCCAGTCTATCTATACGACTATAATTTAGTACAAGACAACCTTGCCCTCCTCATACATATCAATATAAGTTTAACTATACACACACAGCTATGTGACAAACGTGAAAAAACTACGGTTAATTGGGTATGGGTCTAACCAACACACAAAGTTAAGTTTCTTTTGTTGTTTATTATCATTTAAACTTGACAACATCAAATATCTAAAGAAAAAAATCAAATAAATCAGATTTACATACATATGAAATAGCAGAATAAATGTGCCCTCCCCTTATGGAGAAAAGAGCCCAAAAAGTTAATAACCCATAGGTCGAAGGTTTGCAATATGTTACAGAGTAGACAGTAAAGTAAACAAGTTCCTACTATTTGCTACCAAGTAAAGTAAACAAGTTTAAGCAAATCCAAATTTGGTAAAGTCCCTGTAACAAAGGAAAATATTCACTCTCTCTGTCATACAGTGGCCACTCAATCACTCTTACCTACTCTTGGTGATATCCCTTGGAAATACAATTATCCCTGAATATGTCATATCAGGTTCACTACCAAAATTGGCCCCAGTCCATCCTCTAACAAACAAAGGCTAGTGAGGTGAACGCCGAATCTGGTGTGGATTTTTTCCTGGATGAACAAAATGTCACCGCCAATAGTTGATGTAGAACGTGCTCTTGGGGTTCACAGTTAAAAGAGGAAAATATTTCCAGTATTGGGAAACATCTGGTGGCTAAAAAATTTTAACATATGATGATAATCCTATCGGCTAACTCTATGTTAGAGCGCCGATTCTGAAACAGCGTAAATTTCTGGATGCTTCGCTTGAATACGACTGTCAGAAGTCGGGAACAGTAATGTTATTTTTGCACACCCCAGTGGGCTGATAAAATTGAAAAAATATTGCTGGGTTTGGTAAGTCCAGTTAAATTTATAAGTTAAAATGTTTCTCGTGTATCGTTGGCAAATACTAGCTCACAAATGAAATTGGTGACGCACACGCCAAGAAAAAGACAACATTAACCAATAAGTAAAAAGAAAGACCGCTGGACGCTCTTGATTAGGTCTGCTAGGAATATATAAGAAAACATTTATGGAAAAATGCTACTATTCTATATAGCTATATATATGCACACAGACGGGGACAAGACGATCTCGTATCCACTCCGTCAGTCCTGATTAAATTTAAAAGGCACACGGTGTTTTCCTTTATGCCTACCCCATCGCCCGTCGCTAGCGCTGAGTTTTTAGGTTGGAGGGAGTTATGCAACTCTCCCCGCCCCTTGCTCGCGCTTAACGATCAGCGTACAATGTCAATAATCACAAACTATCGCCGGTCGTTAAGTAGCTATTAATTTGGTCGGCGTCTGATAGTTTAGTCATATGATATTAAATAATAGGCACATAATAAATAAACAAATAAAACGGTATTGAATCAGATCTACAAATAACGGTTCACATGAAACAAAAGACGTTTCGGGTTTTATCCTTCGCCAGCCACAAACAGGTGACAAAAACAAGAATTACATATAGGTACTACAAAAACATACGATGATGAGAAACATACACACAAAATGGGCGATACAAGCAGATAGAAAAAGTAAACACCAACAGTGATGAGCGACAAAAGAACAATAATAATACAAGAAAATCGTAAAACCTAAATTAAATACCGAAACAAGAAAGTAAATAATCAACGAAACGAAAAAAAGAGAATAAACAAAACTTTGGAACAAGTAAACGTCCACTTAGCTAGATCGGAAAATAAGACAGTAGTATTTCGTCCAAGAAATCGCTAAGGAAGAGACGTATAATATAGCGACAATAAAAAAGATATAAAAGGATACGAAACAAACCAAAACAAAAACATAAGATCGAAAAAACAACGAATAAAGAAGAATGAAAAAGAGAGAAAAGCTACCAGCATTTATGCAAAATGATGTTGGATATTCAAAGCATCAGGAGATAAAACTCCCATTTGAAAAATAAGACGATTCTCCAACGAAAAGCGAGTCCGGTCATCACCGACACATGAAAGGAGGGCAGTAACATGAATTTCGGAATTACCTGAATGGTCAGGCCTATTAAAATGAAGGGCCACCGGTAAATGTTTGCCATCATAGATGTCATTCAAGTGCTCACGAAACCTGTCTGCCAAACGCCTGCCAGTTTCACCAATATAGGTAATGCCACACCTCTTGCAGATGATAGCATAAATCAGGTTTCTGGATTCGCACGTGAAAGACTCTTTAATGATAAATTTTCCTTTCGGAAAAATGACTGTCTGGGTTTGGAGTACAAACGGACAGCTCTTACATATACGGCGTTGGCACGGTTTAGCATCAAAGTATGAAGGGTTAGTATGTCGCAAGCGACTGTGTACAAGAATATCCCTAAAATTCCTATCCCTACGATATGCCACCAAAGGTGTATCACGAAACAACTCTCTGGTATCAGGATCAGAGTGGAGAATAGGCAGATGTCGAAACAGAGTTCTCTTCACCGCCAGACAGTGAGGATGGAAAGTTAGAACCAGTTTGAGTCTGTCAGATTGGACAGACGGTTTAGTAGTGAGTGCCATCTGACGAGTGACGCGTGTGATACGATTAAGAGCATCAGATAAAACATGTTCTGGATAAAGACGTCGACGAAAGAACTCGAGCTTCTCTTGAGCTCGCTGATGGAAATCATCGTCATCGTGACATAACCGACGCAAGCGAAGAAGTTGAAAAAAGGGAATGGAATTTTTACAACTAAGAGGATGCGATGAAGTGTAAAGAAGGAAACCATGAGCGTCAGTAGCCTTATAATAGACAGACGTTTTAAGACCAGTAGGGCTAATAGTCACAGTGATGTCAAGGAAGTTCACTGAAGTCGTAGAAATTTCAGAAGTGAATTTGATGGCAGGATTGAAATTACAAACATAGTCAATAAATCGACGGAGGTCTACCTCAGACATGTCTGTAATGCCAATACCATCATCAATATAGCGGCGGTAAAACTCGGGTGTTGCTCCATCATAACTTTGAAAGACCAACTATTAAAAGTGTCCCATAAACAGGCAAGCGTAACTAGGGCCCATCTTAGTACCCATCGCAACGCCACTGATTTGGTTGAAGAATTGGCCATTAAACTCAAAAGAGTTGAGAATAAGAACCAACTCAGCAAGGCGAAGAAGCGGACCTGTACTTATAGTAAGATCGGTACGCTGGTCTAGAAAAAAAATTGGAGTGCCTTGAGACCATCAGCATGTAGAATAGAAGTATAAAGGGAACAAACATCTAGGAGGAAAAGACGGTAAGTACGATCAGGCGTGAATCTGATCGAATCAAAGGTAGTGGTAGCATGAGTAGTGTCTTTCAAATAAGAAGGCAGATTGGCGACTAAAGGCTGGAAAATACTATCAAGGAATTCAGAAATACATGTACGTTCAGTGGGACAAGAACAGGCTGAAACAATAGGCCTACCAGGGTTAGCAATTTTATGCACCTTAGGAAGCATGTAAAAGGAAGGTTTACCAAGACTACTATAAAAAATATGGAGAGATAAAGCACCAGAAGGAAGAAGATCATCATGGACAAGGCCACTGATAGTCTCATAAACAGTAAGATTATTCCCGACTGTAGCATCACCAGAACAAGGTGAGTAAAAGGAGGTGTTACCTAGCTGTGTAACTCCTTCATGAATGTATAAGTCCTTACGCCAAACAACACAGCACCACCTTTATCTGCCGGCTTGATAACAATATCATCACGGTTTTTAAGGCGTGACAATGCCCGCCATTCAGAAGACGTGAGGTTAGATCGACGGAGACGGCATAGAGTGAGCTGATCAATGTCATGTAAAGTATTGGCAATATATAAATCCAGAGCATGAGAAGCTCCTGGAGCTGGAGTCCAGTCTTGTTTAGGTTTCTTAAAACGACGAAAGATATCATCAGTATCGGAAACCCTGGTAGAATCATTACCCTTACGATGGTAATATTTGAGACGCATGCGGCGATGGAAGCTGTGAACATCTTGAAGCAGAGAATATTTGTCAAAATTAGAACGAAGAGGAACAAACTTAAGACCTTTGCTCAGGACAGACAAGTCATCAGGAGACAGATGCAAATCTGGAAGAATGCAAATAACTTTAGCATGGGTAGAAGACTGAATAGAGGACCCTGAAGGAGGTTGCGGACGGAGGCGGCGCAATTTCTCTTTTTTATGCGTGCATAAACGAGTATACAGCTCCCTATTCGTGTCATGGATAATAGTGCGAATAAGAGCGAACGCTGCCGGGCACGAAGAAGTCAGTAGACGTAGTTGTTGTGTAAGGTTGGATTTGGAAAGTTCAAATTCAGTCAGCTGGCGTTTATGTATAGCAATGACGCACCTTATACGTTGGAAGGAACATTTCTTCTCAACTTGTTGTAAGCGGTGCTGGTCCGCAGGATGAGGAAGTCCAGCCAATAGATGGAAGCTAGAGACAAACCCTTTAGGAATAACCCTAGCACGGAGACAGTTCTTGAGAAAATTAATGTGACATGTACAGCGTGTCTTCTTGTATATAGTAAAGGCTAAGTCAGAAGCAGTACGAGACGGCATGAGAGAAAATGAATGGGTAATAAAATAATGAAGAGAAGAAATCAACTGTTTCTGATAAGGCATAATGAACAAATGTAAAAATATGAAACAAGAGAAGCACACAAAATATAGTAGTCACGAAACGAAAACAGGGTAGCAGCAATGATAGTAGTATAGTATAAGTAAATAAATCAAGGGGCTGCTGTAAAACTGGTAAGGAAAATAAGTATATTAAATACGCACAATGAAATAAAACGTGAATTCTTTTCTGTCACTATCAGTCGCGACTAGCACATAAACCAGTCAGCTAAAACCGTCTCTTCTTGCTTGAGAAAGCGTGTGGTGAAAATAAACATTATAACTGAACATCTGGTATGAAATAGCTACGCGTTATTTTATTTCAATAGTGTTTTAGCAGCTAAAAAATCTAAGTGAATTATAATGGTAAAAGCTAACACTTTTAAACACGTAAGCACTAATTTCTATTACCAGAAAATCAGAATGAAAAATCTCCACGAATGCTAATAACACATTTTTCACAATGGTTCTAGAACTACGTGCTTAGACTATCCAAAAATTCTGAGTGACAACTGACAGCAGGTTTAAGAAAACAGTTTATATATCATTATATTTCTCTGATCTATCGATGATGTTACTGTTCACGTTACTATGTGTAAAGAGGAACAGAAACAGAGTTCCCATATAAAGGCTTACGCCCGTCTTTCGTCTAGCGCTTTCGATCGTCATCAAAAGACTTATACGTGTAACGGGGTTCTCTAAGATTTTCTCTGTACGAATGCCCGCTTCTGAAGATCAAAGAGCCCAGGGGTTTCTGACTTCCCCTGAGTACGAACTTCAAAGGGTCTGTGTTTTTTTCACGTGCGTTCTGTCAGGTATCGTATGACTGACAGATAAGCTCGCGTGAGGAGACGAGGTAAACAAACCTGATTCGCTACCTGTTATGACGGGCAGGTCACGAAAGTTAGTAAACGCTTCGTTTGCTTATGTTCAAAGAAAAGAGGCGTGGATGAAAAATAACTTGTGTGAGTAAAGCAGGCAGTAAATGCATGGTTTTGCTAGCAAATCATAGAACGCTACGAGATTACAAAGACTGTCAGATTACTGTAGGCTCTTTTTTTCATTATACTTCACAGGAGCTGAAGGGTGATGAGGATGATGTTAGCTCATAAAACTGTTTCTTGAAGCAGTGTAGTCGTTATTAATAATGCGATGGGGATTTATTTAGATAATTCTGATGCTATGTTAAGGGAGCTACAAATTACTCTCAGATTAGCTGCACTTCGGCCACTTTAAATTCACTAAACATTAGCATACCCGAAATATACACGAGCTAAAAATAGATTATCACAATAACTATGTCTGTTCATCATCATCATCGTTGCCGTCATCACCATCATCGTCGTCGTCATCATTGTCATCATCATCATATCATTGTCACGGGATTTACTCCCCTTGCTCTGCAGTGGTGGTCCAACAGTGGACAAAATTAAGAATATCTACCGAGGGTCTTCAAAGGTGTCTATTTTTCGCTCAAGATTACTCTTGGCAGAGATGTGAGTTGAAGAATGGTGCTTCAATTCTAGGGACCGTCATAGGACTTTGAGAAATCAAGTACAACGGCTGATATGATCCAGGCCGTGTAAACTTTATATCTTCCCAGACCTTCTATGAGTAAGGATTTTGCTCGTTCTGATGAGCCCCCAACGGATTTAACTCAGTAAAATATTATTTTAATGGCTCCGTTATAAGTATTTAAAATGTCTGAGACGTATGGGTGCAGTTCACTCAAAATGACTAAATCAACTATAAATTTGTATATTTAGAGATAACAAAATTTAACAGTCAATTATCGTTAACGATTGGAAAATAAATAACGGCGGAATGAATTAGATAGAGTCTTTTAAAATTTCATCACGGGGGATAATCTGGATAAGGTGTTTTCTCTTTTCGAATTTAAATAAAACCAGAGTTCACTTGGCAGCTTTAAGTGGGTACTTAGCTGCCAGTAGGATGTCGGTTGGTTTCTGTACAAGCGAATGCTTGTTCTTTGCAGGTTATGGACTGGTTCACTGTCGTCACTGGTCAAGTCTGGTGACCGCAACACGTCCTTCGTAGTATCGTGGGGTAATTGTGAAGATAGTCCAGCGTCTGTTAAGATATCTCTGCTGTAGGTGTCTAGCTTTGACTGAAGGCCACTTATACCACTCACGTATTCCACCGATAGCACCATCAATTGGTACCACCGACTCGTATCATGAAATAAGAGAGAAACAAATACCATCCTGAGTAATGGGTTTCCTGACACAAAACAAGGTTCCCCCCCCCCCCCCCCCCCCCCCCCCCCCCGGTTTAATTCCACCATCTCATCTGCCTCAGAACTTTACCCTCTCTGAGCATTAATGTTAATCCCAGTGAGCGGAAAACATCCATTGCATCTATATTGAACACCATTACATTTACATATGCACTGGTTGAAAAGGTTAATATATTAAATATGTACATCAGTTTTGTCATCATCCACTCCCTGCTTCATATGGAACTTAGGACTACCTCTGTTTTTGGTTCTCAATGAGAAACCCGCATAAAGCAGTCACCAGCTCTTGCAGTGGTGGTTCATGGAACCATTATTCTATATGCTGAGGTTGCATGCCTCGTATGACCTTGGACATTCACTAGCAATTTTCACATGTTAATAAATGCAAAATATAGAATTATGAAATGTACAACTGACCCCAAATATCTTTGGGACTGACTTCTGGCTCAGAGAAATAGTTTCGGCAACTTGATTAAGATGCCTTTTACACGTGGTCTTTGGGTGTTACTTTACAATAGACTCCCACCATGACTTAGTGTTCAGGTTCCTAGGATTCCAGGCTTTCCATATTAATAAATGTAGTGTTGTCGTTGTGTAAATCTACAAGATGCTCAAAAAAAAAATCAGTTCCTTTAAAATTTGAATCTTGATCCTATTCCTTACTCTGGCTTGTCTGGCTGTCTTCTTGACGAGGTGAATTTCCCAGTGCCGTAAACTCCAGAAGCGTTAAATTATAATCTGTTTCACAGATTGCTACTATATGACAAGGCTCCAATCAGAAATGTTGTATTTTTACATCTCAAATGCCAAGCCAATCACATGCAAGATGCGAATATTTCCCCTTCTCTCACGAAAAATTCCTGCGTAACAAACGCAAAAATAAATGTTTTGTTTACAGTAACCATATATGATAGCCAGCTTCCGTCTATTATCGAAATAGCATGCAATTTGCGAATATTTTGGTGGGGTATATTTCCCCTAACTCTCACGGAAAATTTCTGCGTGACATCTGCAAAAAAATGTGTTGTTTACAAGTCACCTCTCCATATATGGTATGTCAGCTTCCGTCTATTATCGATCATGTTTACATTCACGACTTCATAATCTATTACAGGTACTCTTTCAAGATGGATAATTATTCTCCGACAAGTCTTGTCCGGAAATGGTTATGGCATTTACCCCGTCTAGCCAACAATCAACATACTGGTCAGACAGAACTATTAACAAGTGATAAGATAATCGACTGTGGTCATCTCAAGGTTGTTTACTTCTTAATCGGGCGCGCCCATGCACTGTTTGGTAGGAACATGTGTTAGACATTAGTAAAACACACTTCTCTCTACAGATCCCAGGTGTCAATATGGGTTCAAACGAAAGTCATTTGATTATCCTAACCAGCAAAAGATGGTCGCTGATGTCCCGACATGACAAGAATTGAGGGCAGGGAGTGTAAACAATGATTAAGTACAGAAAATGAGACATGGGGCAATACTGTCGGCGATAAACATGAATGCTAGGCATAGAGAACGGAAAATTCTGTCATAATGATGATGATAATGATCATCATCATCACCATCATCATCATCATCATTTTCCGCTGCGCTCCTAACAGAGCATGGAGCAACCACTGTAGCTGGTCCCCTTGCAGGGAGCCTGCAGTAAGCATTCCCATGATCTTGTAGCGGCAATTGCTGTGAGTAATTTGTTAGTCACCTTGCCCGACATGCCTGGGCGTGCAGTAGTCCTATTCTTTCGCTGTCTCTTCAGAGCCCCCCCCCCCGGGAATTAAACGCGGGAAACTATGCTGTTATGAATTATAAAACAAAAAAATTTGGCATAAATGTTGGCATGTTTAAGCCAGATAGTCAAGAAAATCGTCCGGCTGATACGTTAAGCTCACTGAATAAAGGTAAAGATTGCCCCCCCCCCCCTCTCCCCCCCCAAAAAAAATAAATAGCACAATACTGCCGTAGGGGAGTGAAGTGTTAGAGACTTCACTATACTAGGTCCAGCACCGAGAGGTGGGGTGGACAGTCCCCTTCCTGGCTGCCTTTTCCTTCCCTAACTCAAGTCAGGTACCCATTTACATCTGGGTAGACCGAAGCGTGTCGATATCGTGAATCGAACCCGGCAACCTTTGCCGCGAGAGACCAGCGATCTGACCACTGCGTCATCACTGAATAAAGCACACGCCAAATAAACCAGCTAAGACCAGATTATCATAAGAACTTTGGGTGTTAAGAATATCACAGTATCTTGCCACACTGAAGACAGACAGAAAATAAATCTTCCAACTCACACAAACAGAGAAAGTTTGATATGAGAAAGAGAAAGATACATAAACACGTAACGGCAGTTTTGTCAAGTTTTAAGACCACCCACCCGCTTTGAGTGACGTGGCCGACATTCTTGAAACAGGTACAGCTAATTGTAGACCAGGAGAAAAAAAAAGAGTTAGAACAATGAGACAAAGAAACACAAGAGCAAGACCCCCCACCCCCCCTTTTTTTGTTTTCCACCCGACCCCCGCCCCCACCCCCCCCCCCCCCCCCCCAAAAAAAAAATAAATTTAAATTTAATTAAATTTTAAAAACCCGAAATTAAAGAAGATGAATAAAAGGACAATATAAAGAAACATTAAGGAGGACGACAAGGAAGAAACAAAAAAGACGAACAATATTATAGTTATAATATGCTAATAATAATGCCCCATATATGTCTTGCAGGTCTGTGAGGGGACACAGAAAGAACATGTCTACTGCACGTTCAGCTGTAGCGGTGGATCCATAAGGAGCCCAAAAGGAAATGAATGACTGAGTGAATGAATGTGTGAATGAATGAATGTGTGAATGAATGAATGTGTGAATGAATGAATGTGTGAATGAATGAATGAGTGAATGAGTGAATGAATGTGTGAATGAATGAATGTGTGAATGAGTGAATGAATGAATGAATGAGTGAATGAATGAATGAGAATGAATCAACGAGTGAGTGAATGAATGTGTAAATGAATGTGTGAATGAATTAATATGTGAATGAATGAATGAGTAAATGAATGAGTGAATGAGCGAGTGAATGAATGAATGAGTGAATTAATGAGAATGAATGAATGAATGATTGAATCAGTGAATGAATGAATGAGCAAATGAATTAATGTGTGAATGAATGAATGAGTCAGTGAATGAAGGAGTGAGTGAATGAATGGAGCGAATGAATGAGAATGAATGAATGAATGAGCAAATGAATGAATGACTAAATGAATGTGAGATGGCGAAATCGTCAGCAACATGCTGCCAGGAATAACCAGTTGGTGGATGTGACATTTATTACTCGCTTCGCTTCTTATTGACCATAGAACCACCACTACCAGCTGGCTCTCTTACTGGAAGCCTGCACCAAAAGCGTTCATGTATTCTTGCAGCAATGGTTTCCATAGCAATCTGTTTCACGCATTGAGGTTGCCAGCCCCAGGCACTGGATTTAACATAATTAACTCGTAATGCACTTATGATGCAGTCTTAATAATAATAATAATACTAATAACAATAGAAGCCGCTGTAAATCCCGGGGGGGGGGGGAGGGTGGGGGTATCTGAGGAGGCAAATACAGAACAGGAGTATTGCTCTCTCAGGCATGTCGTATGAGGCGACTAATATGAGGTTGTGCATGAGACAGCAACCTCATCATGTCAAACATATTGCTTCAGAAACCACCCATTGCATGAGCATGTGAATGATTGGTACAGGCTTCAATCAAGGGGACCAGCTGCATTGTCGGCTCCAGTCTAAAAGGAAAATGAATGAATGAATGAATAAATGAATGAATGAATGACTGAATGAATGAATGAATGTGAGTGGCAAATCGTTAGCAACCTGCTGCCAGAATTATTTTTATTTTAAAATAAAGTTTTGCCTCGTTTTGGCGAGGCGCGTCCCGTTCAACCTAGTCGGTTATATTAGGGCGCATCTCCAAATGTAAAAGACCTTTAGGTGTGATTAATGGTTCCCAATAACCAAGTTTGTGGATTTAACATATTTACAATACACGTACGATGCAGTCTTAATAATAATACTAATAACAATAGATGTGAGACTGGATTGCCGACCTTAATTTGTACGATGTTTTCTCCTCTCTGCAGGAACTGCATGCACAAGAATTTGATACCATGGTTTTCTTCTCTGTGCAGGACCAAGAACTTGTTATCCGGGGCCCGCTGTACACACTCCCGCGAGAATTTGATGCTTCTCTCAGTTAGACTTATTAACGTTGGCTGGAACACAGAAATAAGGCATTAATATGATTGTTGACACAGCAAGACAAAGGGGAAACCCAGCCACAGAAAGGCGGACTGGGTGAGAGGGAGAGAGGGAGAGAGAGAGAGGGAGAAAGAAAGATAATTAAATAACGGATTGGTCATATATAATATATATCATATTTATATTATCTAAAATGCTGAACAGCTTGTTTGTGCTCCATGAAACTGAGTCATAATGCAGCGTGCTTTATGAAGTAAATATAAGCCCGATGAGATTATATGTTTGGCAAGCGGAGAAGATGGTTAAGGTAAAGTTAGTCCGATAGAAGAACGAAGGAATGAACGAACTAACGACGAACAGAATGAACTAACGAAGAAATGAACGAACTAACGAAGAAATGAAAGAACTTACGAAGAAATGGACCAAGAGATGAACGAACTAACGAAGAAATGGACCAAGAAATGAACGAACTAACGAAGAAACGAGCGAACTAACGAAGAATGGACCAAGAAATGAAAGAACTAACGAAGAAATGGGCCAAGAAACGAGCGAACTAACAAAGGAACGAACGAACTAACGAAGAAACGAAGGGACTAACGAAGAAATGAGCGAAGGAACGAACGCAGGAACGAACAAAGGTAGGAACGAACAAAGGTAGGAACGAACAAAGGTAGGAACGAACAAAGGTAGGAACGAACAAAGGTAGGAACTAAGGAATAAACTAAGGAATAAACGAAGGAACGAACGAACGAACGCAGGAATAAACGCACGAACAAATGAACGAACGAACGAAGGAAGGAACAAACGAACGAATGAACAAACGAACAAATGAACGAAGAAACAAACGAGCAAACGAAGGAACGAACGAACGAAAGACCGAACGAACGAAGGTACGAACGAACGAAGGAACGAAGGAACGAACGAAGGAATGAAGGAACGAACGAAGGAATGAAGGAACGAGCGAAGGAACGAACGAAAGTACGACCAACGGAACAAACGAAGGAACGAACGAAGGAATGAAGGAACGAACGAACGAAGGAACGAACGAACGAAGGAATGAAGGAACGAACGAAGGAACGAACGAACGAAAGAACGAATGCACGAACGAAGGAACGAACGAATGAAGGAACGAACGAACAAAGGAGCGAAAGAAGGAACGAACAAACAAAGGAAGGAACGAAGGAAGGAAGGAACGAAAGAACGAAGGAAGGAAGGAACGAACGTATGAAATGTATATTTCAACAGGGTAAAGAAATAAGCATTATTGTCTTCTTACATTTCTGCCATGCAATAATACACTCTGTAGAAGAGTGAAGTGTTAGAGACTTTACTATACTAGGTCCAGCTTTAGAGAGGTGGGGATGACTAGTTCCTTTCCTCGCTGCCTTTGCTTTACGCAACTCAAGAGCAATCAGATATCCATTTACAGCTGGGTAGACTGGAGAGTGAAGGCTGCGTGTCTCGAGCTAGGAATCTTTTTCGCGAGAGGCCAGCGCTCTAACCACTTTGCCAATCGGATGCTCCGGAGAAGACGAGTGAGAGAAATAGTAGAGTGAAAGTGGGGAAAGGTAACATTATTTGGTCTGCACATCTAGTGTGCCAGTTTCCTCATCATTCTTTTTCCCTCATCATTCTTGTTTCTCATCATTCTTTTTCCTCATTCTTTTTCCTCATCATTCGTTTTCCTCATCATTCTTTTTCCTCATTCGTTTTCCTCATCATTCGTTTTCCTCATCATTCGTTTTCCTCATCATTCGTTTTCCTCATCATTCTTTTTCCCCATCATTTTTTTGCACATCATTCTTTTCCTCATCCTTCTTCTTTCTCAGCATTCTTTTTTTCTCATCATTCTTTTTCTTCATCATTCTTTTTTAGGATCATTCTTTTCCCCTCATCATTCCATTTTCCTATTCATTCTTTCCCCTCATCATTCTTTTTTCTTCATCATTCTTTTACCTAATTATTATTTTTTCCTCATCACTTTTTTCCTCATCATTCTTTTTCCTCCTCATTCTTTTTTCCTCATCATTCTTTTTCCTCATCATTCATTTTTCCTCACCATTCTATTTTCCGCATCACTCTTTTTTCCTCATCATTCGTTATCCTCATCATTCTTTTTTTCCTCATCATTCAATTTTCCTCATCACTCAATTTTCCTCATCATTCAATTGTCTTCATCATTCTAGTTCCTCGTCATTCTTGTTCCTCATCATTCTTTTTCCTCATCATTCTTTTCCCCTCATCATTCTTTTCCCCTCATCATTCCTCATCATTCCCTTTTCCTATTCATTCTTTCCCCCTCATCATTCTCTTTCCCCTCATCATTCCTTTTTCCTCATCATTCTGTTTCATTGCGAACCTTAAGGAGCATGGAGCTACCACAGTAGATTCTACTTTACATGAAGCCTGCACCAAGCAGTCACATGCTCTTGTAGTATTTCTGTGGCAATATGTTTGACATGATGAGGTTTCCAGGTTCATGTACAACCTCATATTAGTCGGTATACTAGTTTGAAACAGATAAATTGTTTTGTGTTTACATCAGTATGCATCGGCAACATCAGTTTAGAAAGCTAATGAAAACACATTTAGTGGATGCCAAACGAGAGGCTTACATAAGAGCAATGTCAACAACCGGAGAAATTAAACGTTGTGCCCAAGACAGGACACGCTGGGTAGCTACAGCGTGTGAAATGAGATTTTTTAAATTTTATAAAGAAAGAATGTACTTAAAGAGAGAGACAGAGAGAGGTATTCCATTACATCATATTATGTGCATTCCGTTAATATTATTCTGTATACCAACCCTTTATTTATTCTACATTGCTCATATCCTTCAGGACTATTCTCTATTACAAAATGTTTTATCTTGGTAACGGTATCCATTACAGCAGTGTATCTTGAGACAAAGAGCACCATTCGTTCATACATCAAATCTCAGCTCCCCAAAGAGGACAGGCTTCAAACAAATTTCTATGATCTCGCCAAAGCCGTCTATTATCTGTTTCTTTGAGTTTAGGTCACCCATCAACATTGCAATGTCCCTTTTCCTATTTTCATCTATCATATTTTGTTGTATGACGTACATTTTTTCTTTAACATTTCTATGTCAGTGGGGAGGGGGGAGGGGGAATGTATGAACAGTATACTACTAGACAATTACCAAGAACAGACCGAATGATAAGTTCCAGACTAAGAACTGGCCATTCAAGACTCAAATTCACTCGGAACAACAAATTGAAAATCGGACAGGCATATGTGCTCATGTGGGGAGGAGAAACAAAAGTAAAATACGAAACTCCAGAACAGTCGGCTCCATGAGAGGAGCAGATTGTTAGCGTGGCCTTCTCCAACCCGTTTGAGGAAGAAAATGTCTGGTGACGAGAAAATCCGGTGACGAGAAAAGCCGGTGACGAGAAAAGCCGGTGACGAGAAAAGCCGGTGACGAGAAAAGCCAGTGACGGACTGCCAGATTTATAAGAGAGATAACTGTAGATATGATTAATTGCGAGCGAACGACAAAAAAGAAGTGGTTGATGCATTACATTGAAGAATATTTTTTTGTGTGTGTGTGGCAGTATTGAAATGTTGCCGATATTATTCTGGGTCCCATTGCTTCCCATTCTATGAGTGCTTTCTGCACTTCCTTTTAACAACGTTAGAGCTAGTCCTTCATTACGGGTGCCCTGCTTTGTCCTCGTGTTCTAAGAATAGCCCAATTTATCTTGTGTTTCTTCCGTTCTATTCTCTTCCATCTAAAGATATCTTATACGGACAACTGGCAGATGGCAAAAGAATAGTTGGGTGACCGCTGCTGAGGTTAAAAGATGTGTGCAAGAGAGACATGAGGGCACCGGACTTAAATCCAGCAACCTGGGAGGATGAAGCTGCCGATCGCACCAAGTGGCGATGCTCCCTACGGCGTCAACTCAGATTGGGCCAAAAGAAGCTCTCACAACAGACAGAAGAGAAAAAAACACGCCTAAAATAACACGCCGAAAAGAACACTAGGTAAAACACACACCAAAAAAAAAAAACAGCTGAGGTTATCACATCAGGGGCATTCCCATAGTCAGTTATGACTGAAGGGGTTACTGCTACTATTATGACCTTACACTTTGTGTCGCAAAGTCCCAGGATGTCAATCTTTTTTTGTTCATGACCCCTCTTCTGAGACTCTTTTACCCCTGCGCCCTCCCCCATAGTGGCTGTTAGCTGGAAAAACAGGTACTCACCTAAAAAAGTATCACCTAATTAATGTGCGACAGGTTCTATGTTTAAATTCCTCTTAATTTCAGGAATGTTAATATTTCTTATAAGTAATTATCAATCAATAAAACATGCATTAGAAAAAAAAAATTAATACAGCATATAAGACAGACAATACATGGTGAAGATACTGAGAACAACAAGTCCCTCACTTCTGCTGTCTCTTGTCCCGCATTTCCTTGTTCGTTTAGTCCAGTAGTTCTCAACTTGGGTCATATGCGTGACCCCCCCCCCCCCCCCCCCATATTTCCAGGGAGCGACGGTAAGACGGTAAAGTACCTCTTTTTCCAGCTAACAGCGACTATGGGGTGGGGGGGGGAAGGGGGAAGGGGGTGTAGGGCACAGAGGTAAATGAGGCTCAGAAGAGGGGCCATGAACAAAAAAATTTTGAGAAACCCTGGTTTAGTGTCTACGAATATTTTAGCTGCCATATCTGGAGACTTTCTTAGGTAGAAAAAAAAAAAAAACGGTGAGTCAGCAGCACCGACTCCTTTTGTCTTTCTCTGGACCTCGTCATTAACTTCCTTGACAGAGAACCGTCTTCAATCTTCGATTGCTGAGTTGAATTATTGCGTTGTTTGACTTATCCCCATATATTTCCCGGGGGTCTCTAAACAGATAAAGAAAGGATAGGGCTACTGTACCCTCAGTACATGTCGGGCTACTGTACCCTCAGTACATGTCGGGCTACTGTATCCTCAGTACATGTCTTACAAGGCGACTAATACGAGATTTTGCATGCGGCTGGCAACCTTATCATTTAAAACAACTTGCAATGTGAATGCTTGATGCAGGCTTCTTGACAGGTGACAAGCTACAGCCGTGCCTCCACGCCCCATACGAAGCGCAAAGAGTGTGATGATAGTAATGATGACATTCATATTCGTTGACATTTTCCTTCGGCTTGAATTTTCAACAGGATGAGGTAGTGGTTCCATGCCCAACTCCTCCTTAGTAGTCTTTCCCAAGTTACTTGGTAGGTTACATTGTTACTTTTCTTTGCTCCCATTTCAGGCCCCGGTAACACACAGACGACAAAGGACATAGTAAAGAGTATATAGTATAGGTACCTTAACGTAGGCCACTATTCTTCCATCCTTATAATCTCCAACCCAGGGATCTGGTTTCAGCAAGAATTGTGGGAACCGGCAATTTCCCTGTACCTGAGAGTTAAGTGTTCCAAGAAGCAGGAAGGTCACGAGGTGCCCTTTGGTGTCTAGGACGAATTTCATGGCTCGATGGTTCTAGTCTGCAAATAAAAATTATCCTGTTAGTCAGATAACATTTAAAGTACAGGGCGGGTCAAAAGTCAAGCCCAATAGGCAATTTATTACATAAATTAAATTAAATGTTCAAATTGGCTGCAATAAACAACTATTTGAGGTGGCCACATACAAAATAATCCACAGGAGTTAGATCTGGAGACCTAGGTGGCCATTCAGTTGGCCCACGTCGTCCAATCCATTTGCCAGGAAATATTTCTTGCAAAATCTTATTCCCCTAAAAGCGGCCCCAAACCAATGTTCGTGGATTATTTTGCACATGTCCTTCTGTTACCCAGTGTGGATTTTCAATGGCCCAATATCGTGCATTATGCTTGTTGAGTGAACCAATATCGTGCATTATGCTTGTTGAGTGAACCAATATCGTGCATTATGCTTGTTGAGTGAACCAATATCGTGCATTATGCTTGTTGAGTGAACCATTAAGGGGAAATACTGCTTCATCGCTGAACATGGTACGTTTTTCAAGCCGTCTAAATAAAGTGCCTATGGGTTAGCCATGTCCTCAGAACAGACCCTGATGCCATCACAAGAAAAGTTATGCTATGGACCCCTGAAGGAAAGCGAAAGAGGAGCCGATCAAAAACAACTTGGCGGAGAACTGTGGAGGCGGAGATGCAAAGAGTGAACCAGAGCTGGGGCACTGCACGAAGGATGGCCGCCGACCGAGCAAAGTGGAAGCAGTTTGTTTCTGCCCTACAAGACGCCACCAGGCGTGGTGGCAACTGACTGCTTTGATAGTCGTCAAAGAAGATGAAAAAAAAAGGATAACAAAAGGTTAAGTATTTCAGTTTATCTATGGCAGATGCTCAAGAGCAGACGAGGTAAATGTTAGTGAAACATCTTCGTCAGTTTGAATAGCCAACGAAAACTAGGACTAAAAATAACATTTGCAAAATTACAAACGAAAATATTTCTGTTCGATAAAAGGATCCCAACTTGTAATTCTTTAGTTAAAGAACACGCTCCTCCTATCTGATAAATCAATGATCACACCATGCCTCCCCCTAGCTATAAATGATGGTGCGGCTTAACCGTACTTCCTACATATAACAATCATAGGCGTAATCGCTACTCCCACCCTTCAAATTGATGACGCAATCGCTATTGATGACGTACTTGCTATTGTCACACGGGAAATCACCGACGTAATCACTACATTCACACAACACTGAATGGACGCAATTGCTACTCATCGAATAAATCAATGGCGTAATCGCTACACTCACTCAATAAATCATAGGCGTAATATCAATATTAAAAGAACAAATTATGGGCGTGGAATTTACATGCATGTAACAAATAAACCATTCTGGCTTTGGCAAAATCTTTTTCAAACAAAAAGAGATAAACAGCAAAGGAGCAACCTGGTAATTGCCGCCTTGTACGACATGCAACAAGGATAATGGCTTTTAATTACAAATCAAAGCATGGTGTGAAACGTCCTCACTGTCTGTCAAAGTTCTTTAAACATTCTATGCCAGTTTGTTTTGACGACCCTTTAGCGTTTTTAACAAAATAGCACAGTATAATTTCCCGTTCAGGTTCGTTAAAGCAGGCCTGGACACATTTCAGCAGTCCAAGATTTGCTTCTACTTGTCCAATGAGACTGCTATCTACCAAATATATATTTTCATAGTGGCCACCTTATACAGTTGTCAGCTTTAAATATTAAAATAACTCCCCTTGTGAATGAAAATGAGAAAGCATTTCTGGCAACACACAAAAAGTTTTTTATAAAAAAAAAAAAAATAAAAAAAAAAGATACACATTAGTAAGAACAAATTCAAACAAACAAACACTGCAGTATTTAAGTACTTGTAATATAAAATATGTATGAATACAGACTTGATATGATGATGGTTTGCACTGAATCGCCTCAACGAAGTCTTTGTATTTCGGTAAGAA
Organism: Oreohelix idahoensis; assembly: GCA_024509875.1. Taxonomy (NCBI): domain Eukaryota; kingdom Metazoa; phylum Mollusca; class Gastropoda; order Stylommatophora; family Oreohelicidae; genus Oreohelix; species Oreohelix idahoensis. Next base: position 214,608 of record JAMPIV010004708.1, read on the forward strand.
AATATACCAAGCCTTCCAGCGTCCCTCCAAGCCTTCTTTATCCCTTTAAGTTCATGTCTCCTATTTCCTGTGAATGTTATTATTGCCTTGTATAATGCTTCAACTCACGGTATAAGGGGAACGACTAAGTAAGTAAGTAAGTATAACGCTTCACCTTCTTGATTTAATTGATAGTTCTGATATTTTTTCCTTCAAAATCTTCATAAGGCCAGCATGATGTTATACACATTCATTATACAAAAATTGTGTGCTATGTCATACTGATGCTGACAACGGATATTTTGTTTTGGTATTTGTCTTGTGTGGTTACTGTTTCTAAGATTCCATGCTAAGATTTTGATGTACGTTAGCTGATGCTTCAATGGATTGTGCGGTGGATTAAAAACGTATGCACTGTGTTTGATTATAGGATATGTAGTTTTAAATGTTTTGACATTTGCGTCTATGGTACAAACACAGGACACTATGCTGTTACGTTAGTTCTCAGCACCGTTTCTATTTTTAAAAAAGGTGAGAGTTGTTTGCTTTTAAGTATTCTATTAGTGACGTGCTTTGTTGTTTTTACTTCTTACAAAGTTAGTAGGTATTTTACTATGTTATTTTTCTCAAGATATATTACGCAGCAATGAGTTATCTTTAATAAAGTATACTGTTGCTAGTTGTAATGTAAGCTGTTTCTTTTTTAGGAGGATTTTAGGCACTAAGACAGGTCCTGTCGGTGTTGGCTCTTTTAGTAGCTGATGAGCATGTCTACCGTCCCAGTTTTGGTTCTAATCTTCTTTCTATTTCTTTATTGTACTATTTTAATTACACCTTTTATCTATGTTCTGAGTATTTTTGAGTTTTTTTACTTGGCTTGAACCACATCATCATCTTTTTATTTTTGTTTGTATGCTGTTGTTGATGTCGGAATTTTTTTTTTTTTTTTTTTTTTTTTTTGCTTCTTTGTCTGCAGTGTCATTACGTTATATTTCCATGTGTCATGGGTGATGGTATCCTCGTTAACAAAGTTGCGCAGTCTCCATCATTTAGACATGCATTAAGTTGAAACATTTCCCCTGCTTTGTTTAGACGGCTACATTAATGTATTTTTCTTAGAGCTTGGATTATTTACAGTGACAGAGTTTATATTTTGTTTGTTTGTTCGGGGATGTTTATGTGCTCCTATATTTAATGCTTTTACTTTTGCTAATATTTTTGCCGTAAATATATTCATATAATTCTTCTTTATTTGTCATGCTGGGATATGTAAGCTTATTCCAAGTATTTCCGATCTGTTTTTGGTCCATCAGTTTATATTGATAAGCTATCCTCTAGTTATTTGTTCTATATATTTCTCGGCTATGTTTTTTATAGTGTTTTTCTTCATTTTTATTAACTGTCTTTTGCCATTATATAGATGAAGTTTGATCTCTTGAGTTCCTATGGTGATATCATAGTGAATTTACGGCTAAAGTGTATTGCATTAATTAAAGTATTATGCACACTAATTCCTTAGTACATTTCCATCGAATTGGATTTCTGCTTCGTTATAGTGGTGTCTCAAATTCTCTGGCGATACTCCACAAATAATAATTATGTTGAGTTATTTTTGTCTAACAGTATTTATGCCATGTACTGTTTGTCAGAATTTCTTTCTTCTCCACTTTAGATGCATTTTTCCTAGAGCAACCTCTAATATTTCTAGTGATCTTAATGTTGTTGCACCTGTAATTGTGGATATTTTTGGTGTGTTCCATATTATCTTTCGTTCCGCATTTAAACACCAAAGTTCTTGACTATCTGTAATAGTTCTTCAATATCTATAGCTTTAGTTAGTCGTTCATCTTCTACCCTAGGGCCAGAGAGAGGGCCCGGCTGTCTTCCTTTTGGTCTAGTTCCAGTCCAGTTTCCGGTCCAACAGAGATTGCTTGAAGTTGTCCTTCCAGAAAACGTCGGGTCGTCCTAGAGGTCTGGATCCCTGGCTCTTTGTTTCAACAGTTTGCCGTGGTAACCGATCTTCTCCATTTCTACAGACACGGTCAAGCCACAGGGACTGGGTTTCGGACCTTGTCCCTTCACGTTACTTGGAGCACCTTCCTCAAATACTTCATTTATAAGGTTTGAAGCTGGCTCTTATGGGTTGCAGTCATTGCTCATGACTCACATCCGTAAGCCAAGAGTGGGACATTGGTGAAGCGGTATACTTCATTACCCAACAAAGTTCCGTAATAGCTATTCTCAGAATTCGGGTTCAATATAGTAGTGTGGCATAAAGACAGTATATTAGACTGGTTACATAATGTCAATAGAAACGTTCATGTAACGATAATATCTTGAACCCAGTTCAGTCCGATGAACATGAATATTCACACACAGCAGTTTGTCTTCATCGGCGGTTGGCAACCCAGGAGCTGTGGGGATTAGCTTTAGTAATGAGGAGCTCTCTACAAATATACTTTAATAAAATCATGTCAGTTTTTATGTTCCACAGCATTTGGTTGGAATTTGGAATAAACGCAGCTTATATGTAATTTGTATCTCTGGTCGACGAGCCGATTTCTGCAATTCCATGGATAGGGCGACATAAAATGCATGCAAAATAAACGATATTATACCGAATGTTATCTTCAATTCAAATAAAAAATATCTTTCCTGTCGTATGTATTTTATGAGTGAAATAAAGTTTAGTAAGCTAGATTGTAGTTTTTCGCCGGGAACGCAGAAAAAAGTATATCTTTAATCCTGGAGATTCATCTCTTTAAATGTCGGTGGTAGACAGTGAGTCCAAAAGTTCATTAACTCCACTACCTAAAGATCTACCAAACATCCCCTAGGATCTACCGGTAGAAAGCGATTGACCGGTTGCCGATCCCTGGTCTTCATTACGTGATCCATGATTGTAATTTTCTATGTACTATGACAGTGGCAGACAATTTCGAAATAATGTCCAAGTGATTTAACAGACCAAGGTCTTTGACTCATATGCTTAAAGTCGCTCGTATATGAAACATTGTTTTACACAAATAGACTAAGACGAGTGTAGAGGAATCGCCCCTCTTGCTCCCCTTCTTGTCTTCAAGTACAGATTGCCCTGTTTTAAATTTCAAACGCGGTATGCTTTATGCGTGGGAAGCGGGCACAATTCTTACATCATTTGGCGGGACTGGACCCATGCATACACAGATGGATCAGCAACAAATGCAACAGAAAACGGAGGTGGAGGTGCACGAAAAAAAAAAAAAAACTGTCAGTGGCAACAGGAAAATTCTCAAGTAACCTCAAAGCAGAGGCAGAGGTCTTGAAAACTGCTGCAGAGGTTGTAATGGCAGAGGAAAGCACAGAGTGACAAGTAGTTTTCTTTACCGATGCAGTCAGTAACTGCAGCGTTGAAAAGCCAAAATAATACAGACCTGGATAACTTCAGAATAGTGCTACACAAACTATGTCAACGATTCAAAAGTGTTGTGATCCAATGGATCCCATCTCATTGTAACATCACCGGCAATGAAGAGGCTGACAGATTGGCAAAGGAAGGTCGAAATCTACCTCAGCCTGATTCAAGCGTAACTTTCGAGGAGGCGAAGAGTTTTATCAGAATCAGATACAGAAACAAACTGGATGTAGAGCATCCAGGTCATACACAAAATGATGCATACTACTAGTTCAACAAAAGAGAACAAGTGGTAATCTTCAGACTCCACACCGGTCACAACAGAGTGAGATACCATCTATTCAACAAGCTAAAGATAGGAACTACCGACCAGTGTAACTGTGGCACTGATAAAATGACTGCTGAACATCTGCTTCAAAGTTGTCCAACATATGCGGAACAGAGAAAGCGCATATGGTCGACACCAGTACCATTCGTGGAAAAGCTCTACGGCGATTCAAAGAGCCTCAAACTGACTACTGATTTCTTTGAAAACATTGACGTGAACGTCTGAGAGAGTACGAAGAAGAAGAAGAAGAAGAAGAAGAAGAAGAAGAAGAAGAAGAAGAAGAAGAAGAAGAAGAAGAAGATTTGATGACTCATATTTTATGCGGAATTTTAAAACAAAAACTAGTAAGGCCATAATGAAACATTTTATATTTTAAATTTGAAATTAAAATTGCGTGTTACCATTTTACTGGCACAATTTATTTTCAACATTTTTTCATAGTCCGATGTGATACTATTGTATACGAGATAAGGCGATAGATAATTGTCGTAATTTTTATCTGAGAGGGTGCTGATGAATATTGGTCCATTTAGAGTGTAAAGTGATATTGAAGGCTCTGTGAGAATAAGGATTTAGGAGAATGAGGTAGTAGATTCACAAGCGCTGGCAAGGAGCAAGGACAGTCTCTTATTACGACAATATCTGTTTTCTCACAGACTACTCCTATCTCTCTTCTGCACAAACAATTGTTTGTCAGTTCCAGTCGCTCAACGTACATGAATACAGCCTACACAGATGGAAATGTTTGGAGTTTTAGGCCAACCGACAACCAACACAAATAAATATTAATACCTTTATTATCATAAAGGACTCACACATAATTGTACATTTACAGTCAAAAATCAAAGGTTACAGAATACAAATATGATAAGGGAAGAGGGGTTTTTGAGGAGAAATATCCCATCCACCGTTTCCCGTTTATATTTACTAACAGACAAAACCCGGTCCCAAAGACAAGAAAGGGGGGGGGGGGGTGATCAGAGATAGGCAATTTAACCCACTGGTAAAGTTATTACTCTGAGGCAAGGGGTTACAGAAAGAAGGGGGGGGGGGGGGGTAGAGGAAAGCTAGGGTTCTCAATTGTCTCCCTTTAAATCTACAAATTTTACGGGAGGGGGGAATGAACACAGTTACCCAATCCCGCTAGGAGAGATCCCGTACAAGGAATATAATGCACCTTAGTACAAGGTCGAACTAATTAAAAGGGTAAAGAAAAGATAAATCTCCTTTCATTCAAAAAAACACACTAGGGCTGGCCATCCCCACAAACACACACGCAGACTTACCGAAAGGTGAATTCTGGCACTTCATAGGAAATACATAAAAAAAAACAGCACTAAACCTTGGCTTAGGTAAAAGTATTTTTCTTCCGTGTACAGCCCCAGATTTTGCGGGTTGTTGAAGTTAACAAAGTGTCCCGAAATCGCTGGACGTTGAAGTTTAACGGTACTGTTTGTTTATTAGATAAAGTTCCTAAAGAAAGGCACAGGCACTTGGCTAGGCGTGAGGTATGGTGTGGTTCCTAAAATTGGCACAGCTGGTGGAGATAACTTCCTTTTTCCGTAATGTCACAAGTTAAGAAAACACTGAGGTAAGTTCTTCTTCGGGGGGGGGGGGAGGGGAGGGGGAGGTAAAATCCACTGAATATACGTGACAGACAGTGTTCAGGTAGATCGGTTTTTTTTCTTCACAAATAGGGGCAGTGAATAAAATATGTTCTGCTTCCAGTTTTCTTTAAGGACTCTATATGAACTAGTATTTTTAAAGTGTTTCTTGAATGGCTTTATTCTCAGTTACGTTCAGAGGAGCGGGGCCCATTACAGGTCGCCACCAGTTTAGCTTTAAAAAGTTCATATGTTACTGGAGTTATCAAATTGAGTTTGGCAGAACTCTGTATATAATTAATAATTGCTGGGATGCAGGTTGAATGATCGTTCTGAATGAAAGATAATCAAAACAAGAAATGCATTACAAATCATATTATAATCTGACGCGATAAATTACAGTTAGCCTATTTACTTATTAGCGTCGTCAATTAACAAATCGGGAAAACTTCCCGTGAGTTAAAACAATTAAAAGCACATCTATCTATACAGAACTAAACTGTATTAAAGTTATAATTCTCTTTAACGTCTGCAAAATAAATTTACGCGTCAATTGTATTAGGAAATACTTTTAGCTGTAACATTAGTTTGCACTAGAACTTAGAAAATGGGTTTATTTAATAAGGTTAAATTTACACCACAATCCATTGAAATCAATTGAAATAACTCGACCACTGATCACTCGAAGCTAATGTATAAATTACCGTCTGCACAGAAAGAATACACTCCAATAGTCACGAAGGTAGATGAAATCCAGCAGGAATCCGACTATGCTAGTGCAACTAGGATTCTGTCAGAGCGAACGATAAAATGCAGTTTTTCGGAGTTCTCTATTTATACTTCTCGAATGTAACTTGAATGGGGCGTGTTAAATTTTCGCACCTTTCTTGAACTTGAGCAAAATTCGAGATACCTCGCCGTGGTGTTAACCGTGGCGATTCCTTCGTTTCCCCCTGTCTACCGATTTCCTTCCGTCTCAGGCTGCTCGCATAAGAGTGCGAAAATTTCCCGAGAAGCTAACTCTGTGAGCTGAAAGTTCCTGATTCTTTAGATCGCGGCCGCTCCACGTTGAATTCTGAAGATCAGCCTGTTCTTTGATGGTACCGCTGTTCTCGTGGAAAAGCTGCATGCCGGTAAAAGTTACAACAGATGATCAGGGGTTCTAAAGTTATGAGAGGCCAATATTCTGTTATCATCCATCGAGTCAGGGAAATTCATTTGTCATACTTAGACGTACGTCACAATCGTCCCCACTTTTGAGACATGGAAACTCGTTTTCATGTTTCATTTATGACAATGAAGCTGCCCTGATCGGTAGTTTTAGGATGATTGGCATCGTCGATTTTCTCCTCTTCCTCTGTGGTCCAGTTTCTACTCAAGAAGTCAGCTCCGACATTCTGTTTTCCTGGAATATATTCCACTTTGAAGGAATAAACACTCAATAGCAAGGCCCAACGCATTATCCTTGCGTTGAATTCCTTCTTGGCCCCCAGGAAAGCTAGTGGAGCATGGTCTGTTTGCACCGTGAAAGAAGTACCATACAGAAACTCATGATGGCGTCTGATGCCATGAATCAGAGCGAGACATTCTCTTTCAACGACACTGTAGTTGCGTTCCGCTTTATTCAGTTTCCGACTGCCATAGGCAACTGGAAATAGCATGTTCAGGTCACTGTCATCGGCTTGCAGCAATGTTGACCCGATGCCCTGACCTGACGCATCAACTCTCAGTATGAAAGGTTTCTTAAGGTCAGGTAACCTTAGGATGGGGTATGCTGACAACTGTCCTTTTAAAGTGCTATACGCGTGTTCGCACTTTTGATTCCATATGACCTTATCAGGACAACCTTTCTTTGTGAGGTCAGTCAGAGGTGCCGTCAGTCCGTTGAAGTTCTGGATGTACTTCTGATAGTATGCACATAGCGATATGAAGGAACGTACGTCTTTCTTCGTTCGGGGTCTTTTTGCTGCCACAATTTTCTCCACGTTCTTCTTAATAGGCCAACTGCATCCGTGAGAAATAGTATGCCCCAGGAAGTCTAACTGTTCAAACCCGATGAGACATTTGCTAGGTCTGGCTGTGAGACCCGTTTCCTGTAGTCTCCTGAGGAGCATAGCAACCGTAGCAATATGTTCTTCATAGGTTTCCGATGCAATTAATATGTCATCCATGAAATTATGGATATGGGGACTTTGCAAAGGTTCTAGAAGCTTCCTCATCATCCTGGTGAACACTCCTGGTGCGTTATGCAAACCGAACGGCATCACATTAAATGTGTAATGTCCTTCGCTAGTGCTGAAAGCTAACAAAGGTTTAATTTCCTCCTTGACTGGTATTTGATAATAACCTTTACTGAGGTCAATCTTGGAGAAGATCTTTGCTTTGCTGAGCTTGGTGAACAACTCAGAAACAGTTTGGAGAGGTTCGGGCTGGAATTCCGTTACAGCGTTTAGCAACCTGTAATCAATGCACAGCCGAACTTCCTTATTGGGCTTCTGCAACAGCACTACACTCGAGCTGTAAGGAGATGTAGACTCACTGATAATTCCTGCCTGACGCAGCTTGTCTATTTCTCCGCGAAGTGCATCAGCTTTAGCGTACGGGATGGGGTAAACTCTGGTTTGAACAGGGGTCTCGTTTGTTAATTTCATATCAAATTCAATGAGATTTGTTCGACCAGGTACATCCGTTAAGACTGCACTGTACTGTTTTAGTAGAGCCCTGGTTTCTGTTTGTTGTTCTGGTGAGAGATTGTCGCCGAACTTGACATCTTTAAAGGATTCTGTGGGTTGCAGTGGATACTCCATGCAACCATCATCATCTTCCTCGTCTTCCGTTGCTATGGCGACAGCCAGGAGATGCTCGGAGGATGGCACCGGTCTTTCCAAATATTTCTTTAGCAGATTTATGTGGAAGACCTTCTCCTTTCCTTTGATGGAGATCTTGTAATTGGTACGTGAGATCTTTTTAAGGACGGTAAACGGCCCTTGCCATCCGATGCGAAGTTTATTGCTTCCGGTTGGGAGTAGCAACAAAACTTTCTCCCCTGGTTGTAGTTCTCTCTCTTTTGCAGCTTTGTTGTATCTTTTAGCGTGTTTAGCGCGGGCTTTCTTAAGGTTGGTTGTAGCTAGATCCCATCCTAGCTTTAGCCTTTCCTTGAGCTCAGATACATACTTGCTTGCAGAGACGACTGTCTCGTCAGCCTTTTGGTCTGTCAGGGACCGAAGTAAGGCTTCTAGTGGCCCCTTTATAGGTCTGCCAAATAAAAGTGTAGCAGGCGGGAATCCCGTAGACGCTTGGGGAACCTCTCGGTAGGCGAATAAGGCAGCCGATATATATAGGTCCCAGTCTTCCGGTTTCTCCTGACCCAGCTTACGTAACATGGTGGTGAGGGTGCCATTAAAACGTTCCACGAGCCCATTTCCGGCCGGATGGTAGGGACTTGTGTGGATATGTTTGGCCCTCAAGATCTTAAAGATCTCCTCCATTAACAGGCTACGGAATTGGGATCCATTGTCCGTCAAAACTTGTTGAGGGAATCCCAACCGTGTAAAAATTTGCACAAGGGCTTCTGCGACATGCTTGGAATTAGTGCATGGTAGCGGTACGGCTTCGGCCCACATAGTGCAAGTGTCAACTAAGGTCAGGATGAACCTGTTCCTTCTTTTGGTCTTTTCCAGAGGACCAATAATGTCGACAGCAACCCGTTCAAATGGAGTCCCTACTATTGGCATTTGCCCCATAGGTACTGGGGGTGTCAAGTGCTTGGGTGCTACCCGTTGGCACTGGGCGCAGGATTTCACATACCTGACAATGTCAGAGTTCATTCCTGGCCACCAATAGTGGGTTTTTATTCGCTGAATAGTGGCGTTTTGTCCCATATGTCCGCTAAAGGGAAGAGAGTGCCCCATTTCTAAGATCTGGCTTCTGTACTGCGTCGGTACTAGGAGCTGGTTATTCCCCGTGTCCGGGTTGCCCGTTCTACGATACAATACGCCATCCTTAGAAAAGATGTCTCCGTTGTGTCTGGGGTCCTTAGCCATGGGCAGTTTTTTAAAGCAGAGCTCCAGAGTAGGGTCCTTTTGTTGCGCCTCCTTCAGTTCGTTCGGCAACAAATTTGGCGCAGGCTCCCTCTCCTTCTTGGCTTGCCCTCTTGTGGTTACCGCTGCCACAATCGGCTCCTTTGGTCTCCCAATAAACACATATCTACATCCCAGGATAACTGGGTAGATAGGATCATCCATAATGGCCGCTTTAATAACTCCTCTGACAAAGTCAGAGTGTATTTCTACCAGTGCGATAGGAAGCGTCCTGGGTGCATCACTCCTGAAAACTCCACTAAGTTTGACGGTTTCCTCTGTCTCCTGACCTGGTTTGACTAGGTGTCTAGCAACAATACAACTAAAACTTAATCCAGTGTCAAAGAGACAAGTGGTTGAGGTACCATTCAAAATTACAGTTCCTCGAGTTGAGGGTCGGTCCCCCTCAGGTTGAGAATCACTGACATTGACTCTACCTTTCGAGGCTGTATGCAAACATCCAACGCGGTTTGGACCGGTTTGTTTGCCCTGATCAGACGTTCCTGGTGTAGGGGTCTTTCCTTTTCCTTGACCTTGGTGGCCGCGCTGCCACGTAGGCTTGGTGGGTTGATCAGAATTGTTGTTGGGGGGGTATCGGGTTTTGTAGAATTTCGATTTTTCCTGGGGAGGTCTCTGGGTATTATTTTCTCGTTGGTTATAATTCTGAGAGGAATTAGAGGAATAGGATGACTGCTCTAGATTTTGTTTACGAGATGGCTCATCTGTGGGTTTACGTTTAGTGCTGGGAAGTTCGGCCATTGCATTGGTATAGCGTTCGGCCTTATTGAGTATGTCCTCAAGCCTGACTGCGCCCTGTTCAGCCAAAAATCTACGGGTTTCGTTTGACAAAGTTGCCTTTATCTGTTCCACAAGAACAAGTTCAAGTAGTCCCTCATATGTAAGAGGTAGGTCAGATAATTCAATGCACTTTGTCAAATAGCCCGTGAGACGTGAAGAGAATTGGGGGAATGTTTCCGTGCTCTCTTTTCGGCTGTTTCTGAACATTTGCAGAAATTTTCGGGCGGTCATTTCGAACCGCTCTAGCAAGGCCTTCTTAAGCATGTCGTAATCATGTTGGTTCGGTCCCAGCTTTGTGTATACGTCATAAGCATTCGCTTTTAGTGACGTCGAGAGTTTAAGTGCCCAGCGGGAACTCTCTAACCCATACAGATTTGCGAGCCTTTCGAATTTTTCTAGGTAGCTGTCAATTTTTTCGTTAGGGCTAGGAAAAGACTCTAAAGCAAAAGACATCGCAGTTAATTGGGCAGACTGAGTGCTGGAGAGATCCATTGTTTGAGACTGGGGCGAAGACGGCTCTCCATTATTTGAAGTAGAGGCACTCCGACTCTCTAAAGCCTTGAGCGCTAATTCATGCTGTCTTTCCTTGTCTCTCTCTCTTTCCCTGCGGGCGTCCATCTCTGCCTCAATTTTCTTCTGCTCCAATTGACGATCGTCCGCTTCTTTCTTCCTAGCTTCTGCCCTCTCTTCCTCCGCGTCATACCTTTGCAGTTCCTGGTTGATAAACAGATTCGCGGCTTCTGTGTCTAATCCTGAGTCTTTCGCTTCCTGTCTCAAAATGGATCTTATCCTAATTCTCTCAGCCATTGTCAAAGAACTGGATGCTTCTAAGACTAGAGAATAGTAAGATGGAACAAGAAGGGTGATGCGTGATGCCATATGATGATGGATGGTATCCGCATGTCTGGTTTTGTGTGGTGTGCAGATGTGTTCAGTCAAAACAATGTTCATACAAAAATAACAGGGCAATCCACATAGGACGTCAGTAAACTCACGACGTATAAAGTCAATGATTCTTGTAACAGCCGTTGACGTTTTTCTTCATTATTTATTGTGACAAAATGGTTACGCGAATATGTAGGCACATCAAACAGTCATTATCACAGCAACATTCAATACAGCAATAGACGGTAGACAGCATTACAATGATGAGTCAGATGCATGTTATATTTCATAGTGCTGTAAATGTAGTCAGGTGAAAAACTCCATCCCTTTCTATAACAGCCAGGAGATAACCAGATGTATGAGATCAGTTCACTCTCCTTAGTTTGACTTCAGCAAGACAGACACGTCTGCCGAAGTATAAATAATGTCCTCAAAAATATCCTCTAGATAATAAAGGTTTTTCAAACCTAGTTCATTTAACAAAGTAGCAAGTAATGGTCCTTGGAACCTGCATCAACCGATGCAGCACAATACAGCGACATGTGAGCTAGGAAAACATCTCGTGACGACGACTTTCGAAGACAGGCTATGAACCAGAAATCGTTCACGACCAAAAATCGATAGAGTTAATGAAATGTTAATTTACCTTGCCTTCCGGAAATACACAGAAATATTATGCCTCCCGGCATGTGCAAATACACTAGAGGTATTATCTCGAATAAACGAAATATCCATAAGAGGACTACACATCCCTGACAGAACAAAAAAAAGCGGAGATCCCCTCTTCAACGAGGCATCTCTTTCGCCATTCCAAATCGCTCACTCCACTAGTGGTGGGCGGAAACCGATCGACCAAGAAGCAAGACAAGTCATGCGCAGTCCAGCGCAAAATGACCACAGCTCAAACTTAACTGCATTCGATACCAACGCGAGAGACAAATGCTTACCGAGAAAAGTGACTATAAATTTCAAGCAGTTGTTGCCCTTGCGTTATAAAATAGATATTGAAATAAAACGATGTTGCGAGAATTTATCACGCAACATATCACCACCTCCTCCCGATAAAAAAAAAAAATGTGGAACATATTTTTTTTTTCAATATCAAAGAGCATGCGATAAGCGGCTCAAAACGCACGAATTATGCGCTGATAATTAATTAAATTGCCTAACATGAGGCTAATTATAGAGTGTCTGGTGAGGATATACCTCAACAGAAAAATAAATATGTCTCAAAAAATATTCACATCGGGGAGGTGTCACCAACACTGATAAAGTTGATATTTAGTTGGATATAATATATGTTGATAAAGTACACCAGAACACTCCTAGGCGGGAAGACAGGCGTCTATCATCATCAGTTGACAAGATCCCTATGGTGTTGCCTGCCCCACTGTAGTGTATGGAATGTCAACTTGACCTACGCAGTGTTGTGTAGACATGGATGGAGTGTATAATGTGCGAATGATGATAAGGGTTCGTGTTGTTGACAAATGTTCTCTTCTCACACTCATGTATGACCGGAAGTCATCGACACCAACGACTGTGTACCTTTTCTAAAGTTTAATTGGACGTACACACTCGACAGCACAGATAGTGACAAATCACAGGTTGCCATAATACATCATAGTACAGTGGACAAATGGTCTTGCAATGTTACATGGGCACTCATGTAGAATAATGGTATAATGGACTGTCAATAGCCAAGCACTCAGTATCGCCCATACATATATCATCTGACGTCACTGACTGAGCACGTCAGCTTGTAAACAATATTTCAGATGACTTCTAAACCTAATCTCGTTTAGCAACGATTCTTCAACATAATGTTCAGCACATATTTTTCCATATAATAATATTGAACCGCTAACAATGGGTTCTCATGTGTAGCAGTGATCTCTGGACTGATCAAGCGATAATACGGGCATCCCTTTTCTCTTCTTGAAAGTCCTACATGTTTTGGTTCCAAGATGGCTCCACTCGTGAACTGTCACTCACGTTTGAATACAGATAATGAATCTGTTCTAAAGTTAGTCATTCATACAACATTTCGTTGCTCTGTAGATTTGGTCATGAACAATAGACTGCATTCTACAGAATATAGTGCTGCTAGGAATCGAAGTCGTTTTTCATCGAGTCAAATATATTCTCTTAAACATTCAAATCGTAATTATCGACAATGGTGGCTTCGATCGAGAGTTCATAAGAGTATCTTTGATTACCTTGGTAGAGGGAATATGAAACTGCCATTCCTTGGCAAGATGAATAAACACTGGGGTAAAGCATACACGATAGGTCTAGACGACTATCACTTTCCCCAAAACCACTGAGATCACTTTTTCAAGGCATCAAGCCGACATAGCAAAACACACACAGTCCCTATCAGGACGAAGCCAAATCACACCACTCAAGCGACACATCCGCCGAATAGCCTTTGACCTCTCTAGAGACAACAGAACATATAGTTCGACTTAGATATGTAAAGATATACAGATATAAGACAGACTTGTCCTACTCAGACAAACAATACACATAAATTCAGGCCATAGATATTCTGAAGCAAGAACAATCTATTATTACCCAAACAACGAATAAATCGCAGTAAAATGGATTTATCCGCGGAGTTCAAGGGAAGTAACTCAATAATGACTTTCCCTTAAGCACTAAAAAATTACCTATGTATAATATTGTAAGATATCAAAGACTGCACGTAACAGTCTTACCACACCTCCCGGGAAAAAAAAATGGAACATTTTTTTTTTTTGAAATACATCTAGGAGCAACGTACAATAGGCTCACAACGCATGAATAATGCGCAGATGAAAATATCAGGAATACCTATAACGCCTAATATGAGGCTAAGTCGACTTATGGAGCGACTGGTGAGAATGTGTCTCATAAACTGAGAGAAATTATTTCTCTACAAGTATATTTTTCCAGGAAGGTGTCATCAAAGTATAATACAATTCTGGCAATTACACAATGCCTAAAAAATTCATATCATCACTACGTATTAGATATCTTAAATTTATGATTTATGAAGAAAAAATCATCAAAGCACAGCGGTGAATAAACATACATGAACCGCTATGTAGTGATACAATCATTATATTATTAAATTACAAATGTGTATCTATCATGATATAGAAAAGGAACTACTATAGAACTAGACATATCAAGAAGTCTAAGCCCTAATAGTTATGTGGAATCATGTGGGCATCTTGACAGAATGTCTGCCATCACATTATCTGATCCCCGAATAGCTCGCACAGAGAAATGAAAAGGTTGAAGAGCAATTGCATATCGAGTAGACCTCGAGCTCTTCAAATTCTTACTCTGTATAGCAGTAAGAGCTTTTTGGTCTGTTTCTACTATGAAATGTGCGCCTAGAAGGAATCTCTGTAGTTTGAGGATCGACCAAACCATAGCTAATAGCTCACGGTCTAAAACCGAATAATTCCTTTCTGCCGCATTAAGTTTTCTGGAAATATACATTACAGGATGCAGAGTTCCAGAGTACTCTTGCATTAGTGCCGCTCCAATCCCAGTGGATGAAGCGTCACTACGAAGAACGAATGTCTTATCTTTAGTGGGTAGCACTAAAATAGGTGGTGTTGAAAACAGTGTTTTAATCTTATCCAGAGAGCATTGGCATTCCTGAGACCAGTGGACCACATTAGGCGAACCTTTCTTTAGAAGTGTTGAGAGAGGTGCCATGATAGAGGATAGATTCTGAATGAATCTGCCATAAAATTGAATAAGACCTAACAGACTTCTCACCTGTTTTTTAGTCTTAGGGATTGAGATGTTAAGTATCTTACTAGTATTATGGTCCTCTGTCTTTAGGAAACCATGACCAACTCGGTGGCCTAGGAAAGAAATTTCGCTAAAACCAATATAGGCTTTAGAGGGTTTCGCTGTCAGGTTGTGCTCACGCAAAGTAGACAGCAATTCATCTAACCCTGAATAGTGATCTTCCCAAGTATCGCTGAAAAGACAGATGTCGTCTAGATATGCAATGACATCTGACCGATAAGATAGGATTCGGCGCATCATGCGTACGAACGTAGCTGGTGCGTTCATAAGACCGAAAGGCATAAAATTCCATTGGAACAAACCTCTAGGTGTTGAAAAAGCCGTGAGAGGTTTGGCGCGTTCAGATAAAGGAACTTGCCAATATCCTTTAGACAAATCAAGTTTAGTGAAAAAATGAGATTTGGAGAGTCGAGTAAGTAGCTCTTCCAGTAAAGGCATAGGTTCGGCATCGAACTTCGTTACTTGATTCAATTTTCGATAGTCAACGCAAAGACGTATGTTATTGTCTTTTTTACGCACAATAACCATCGGCGAAGAATATGCAGAGGTGGATGGTTCGATTATTTTCAAATCTATCATCTCATCCAACTCTTTCTCGACCTGTGCTTGAAAATGTATAGGTATAGGATAAGGTCTAACCCTAATAGGAGTATGGTCAGTTAGAACAATGTCATGTTGAATGACATTGTTTGTCCAGGGATGTCAGTGAGTACATCCTGAAATGTTTGCAACATAGTTGAAACTTGTCGCTGTTCTCCTAGAGACAAATCAGGAGAGACAGTAACGTTCTTCCATGATTCACTGGAATGAAGTGGGATCATTGGAAGAGGAAGATTTACATCTGAAAAACTTGTTTCCTCATCCTGTATCACGGACAGTGATGAGTAATGACCATGTGGTACTGGAGAATTGTCCGTTGCTTGGAAAATGGGTTGCAAATAATCCGGACGTTCATGGAATTCAGTAAGCATATTGATGTGGAAGGTTTTATGCTTCCCATCAATATCGACAATATAGTCGACATCGGAAATTTTCGATATTATATCGTACGGACCTTTCCAAGAAATAAGTAATCTGTTTTCCCTACAAGGTAGTAATACAAATGCTTTGTCACCAGGACAAAGTTGTCGTAAGCATCTCTTCTTATTGGCAAATTGCCTTGCCTTCTGTTTCGCAAATTCAGAAGAAGAAGTTGCTAATTTGCATGCTTCGATAATCTTTTGTCTCAACGCGATGACATATTCGTAGGATGACTTTGTGTCATCGTCAATATTGTCAGATGTTATGAGATCGTGAAGCAACGACATAGGGCCACGCGGACGCGCGCCAAAGACGAGTTCAAAGGGAGAAAATCCCGTATGTTCATTGGGTACCTCTCTGTAAGCGAAGAGGGCCGCAGGTAAAACTCTGTCCCAGTCTTGAGGATGATCCTCAGTTATCTTCCCCAGTAAGTTTTTAAGTGTTCTATTAAGGCGTTCGACCATACCATTAGACATTGGATGGTAGATACTACTTAAAGATCTATCTATCTGCAGGTAGACATTACTTGAGACATGGTATCTGATATTAGTTGGGTGCCATGGTCTGACAATATCTCTCCGGGAACCCCAGACGAGAAAATATAAGCCAAAGAGCATCTGCAATATCAGCAGTAGTAATGCTCTTCAGAGGAATAGCCTCTGGCCAACGTGTGCACATATCAACACACGTCAAGATAAACTGATGTCCTCTGGCAGACTTGATCTTAAATGGACCAATAATGTCTATGGCCATTTTTTGAAACGGCCGAATAGGAATGTCCGCCGCCTGAATGGGTGCAGCATGCCGTGGACCTTTGGATTTAACTTCCTGACATACTTTACAAGATCGACAATAAATCCGTATGTCCTTGTTTACCAATGGCCAAAAGAAAGCCGCAAGGACTCTTGACTTAGTACGGGAAAAACCCATGTGTCCAGCACACTGAGAGTCGTGAGCGTGCTGCAAAATTTTAACTCTCAAATTCTTGGGAACCAGGATTTGAGAATGACTTGACGTAATGGAGTCTTGAACCATACGTACAAGTACGCCATTCTTCTTTGTAATCCACGATTTACGACTTGTGTCCTTATTCGGATCACCTTTAGTTGCAAGAATGAAGAATTTCTTCAGAGTGGGATCATCTTCTTGCTGTTTTATAAACGAGTCACGAGAAATTACCAAGGGATTATCTTGGTTATGCACTTCATTATCTTCAGTAGATGAAGTTTGAGGCACATTAAGAGCCTGAGCTCTAGTGACTACAGCGTTAGCAATCTGCATGTTTTGCCTTTCCCACGTGGAAATTTGTTGCGGAGTGCATTCCTTGACTCCATGAATGCGACCGATGATGAGGTCAGCGATCGGATTCGGAAGAAGACATGCGTGTACATCTCCTGTAAAGAAAGGAGTAGCAATCCTAATGATAGCAGTAGAGTATTTCTCTAATGTGCCGCAAAATGTTACACATTTGACTACTTGTCCAGTGGCACGGGAAGGATCTACGAGTGACTGCCTAACACCAATTGTGGTGCATCCAGAATCAAATAGCACAGAGACTGGATTGTTATTCACTAAACCCTTATGTAAGACAAGAGACCCTCTTCCATCATGCGCGACTGATGCTGGAAGAGCAGGAAGAGATGGCCACAGCTTAAAGTAGACACTGTGGTTGGCTCAAATAACGTTTTGCATTGGGGGCACTGAGATGCTCTCCCAAAATCAAAAGCGGCACATGCCATATTACTAGCATCATTATTATCTTTACTCTGTTTATAGGCTTCATGGGACTCTTGTTGTGCAGAGTTTGCCTGAAAATGTGGTTTATGTCTTTTGTATTGAGATCTACCTCGGTTATTATCACCTCTGTAGTTATTGTTACCTCTATTGTAACCCCTATTTGGGTTTGAGTCATAGTTCCCTTGGTTACCATTATCATATTCATTATAATGAGTATCTCTGTAATTATGATCTTGTTGACTCCAAGACGGATAACCCTGATAGTTTCTATAATTACTTCCTCTACGGAAATTCCTATAATTATGACCACCCCTGTGTCGAGAGCTATCAGGTCGTCTCCAGTTCTTTGAAGAAGAACCCTGAAATGATTGGTTACCTTGGTTTTGATAACTATTATGGTTACCTTTTTTATCAAATCTGTTTTGAGGTCCCTGAAATCTGTGTGAATAATTGGGATTGTATGGTGTTGCTGAAGCAACTGGCATACTCTCCTTAATCTTAGTGTTGCCAAAAGTCACGTCGGGGTGTGCAGTGACATATTGGGAACAATATTCTTCCATTTCTTTTAGAGATTTAGGTTTACGCTCATGTATAAATTCAAGGAAAGGTTTGTTCACACATGACATAATCTTATCTCTGAGCAACAAATCCATAAGTCCTTCATACGTTTTTTCTGTTTTGGAAAGCTCAATCCAACGATCAACTGTGAGACGTGCCTTTGCAGTGAATTCTGAGAATTCTACCCCCGTCTCAGGTACCATCGTCTTAAATAAAAGGCGATAGCCTTCCTCACTTAGCTGATATTTTTTTATCAAAGCCGCCCTAATGACATCATAATTATCCTTATCTGCTTCTCCTACAAGGCATAATCTAGTCAAAGATTCACCTTTCAAGTTTTCTGATAATTGATTAGCGTATTGTGATTTATCCACATTATGTGTACGACAAGAACGTTCAAATCTATCCAGCCAGAATGTAATATCGTCACTGGACTGATTGAACGGTGGAACCTTAACCTTGTAAGTAGAAGGTTTACCATTACCACTAGATGCCTGATTAACATTACTCATACTTGTCAATCTCAATTTCTCCAACTCAAATTCATGTTCTCTTATTGCTTTTTTCTCTTCAGCATCTAATCTTTTTTGTTCAGCCTCCCTGTCTAATCTTTTTTGTTCAGCCGCAGCTTCTCTTTCCAATTTTTTTTGTTCAGCTTCACTGTCTAATCTTTTTTGTTCAGCCGCAGCTTCTCTTTCCAATTTTTTTGTTCAGCTTCCCTGTCTAATCTTTTTTGTTCAGCTTCACTGTCTAATCTTTTTTGTTCAGCTTCAAATCTCCTTTCCTCTACCTGCATCTGCAATTTCTTTTGTTCAGCAGCAGCCTCAGCTTCTTTTTCTAATCTTTTCTCTTCCGCCATAGCTTTTCTTTCTTCTGCAGCTAATCTTTTCTCTTCTGCAGCTAATGCTTTGTCATATTGAGCAACTGCCCATTGTTCTAATTGTTGACCAGTCTTATCAAGAGCTTTCCCTTGAGTAATGAAATAATCTAGAGTAGACATGATGCCTAACAATAATACTAATCACCTGAATCAATAATAATACCCCAAGTTCTCAATGACCTGATTAATCAGTATACTATCCCAATATCTGTGGGTCACAAGCCTTTAATAAGGTCTTGTATAATAGTAATAATAATCAGGTACTGGTCTATACCATAATCCAAGTGCAGTGCACAGGCAATTGTGTCTTATGAAATATACCCATATAAAACATATGTCAACCAACAGAATACATAAAGTACAAATAGGACTGACAATACAAGAACGTTTGCAGAAATCAAAATAAATCAAATAGGGAAATCAATGAAGATAATCACTGAATCTGCAAAGAATAACAACACAAATGACGTCACAATATATGAATATAAATTATGAATAGAACTGAAAGATAGAAAAGGTTAGACCAACAAATTACAAACAAATCAAAACAAAACTAAAGAACAAAGAAATATTACAAAAATAACAATAATTACAGACTTCACAGCTAACACAAAAGCAACAGTTGTCGCAGCAAATTTTCAATCAAGAAAATTGCACCTATAGAAAACGCCCACAACGGACCCTCTATGACGTGGGATACTCTGTTGTGAGGACGCCGCCCAACCTTAAACACAACCCGCTGACATAGAAACTAACATACTATACAAACAAATAACATGTAAACATAAATATATATAAATTATGTGTATGATAGTATGTGTTGCAAAATAGGCTCAGTCTTACAGTAATGGCAAAGTTTTTTTTCATGAAAACAAACAAACTGCCACTTTATTCAATTAAACATTCTGGCCTTAAATATTAAAGTTCATATATGGCAAACAAGAAGATCCATCGATGAAACCAGGACTTCTTAGTTCACAAATACTGTCTTTCTGTTAACACTGACAAGAATTGATCCAACTGTTCTGTGAAACTCTATAATGTCTAATGTAAAAAATGTCAACAACGCTGACCTACATACTGCATTCACTTGACAGGTCACGTGACGAAGCGTTGACAAAGAGCAAACCAATACTGCAAGTGTGTCGTATCAGCCACAGGAAACGGTCTGGTATCGGTAATCTGTTGACTTCTGAATTTCTGCGAGGTCAAACCCAGAAAGCTGGTCCACCAGTTGATAAAGTTGATATTTAGTTGGATATAATATATGTTGATAAAGTACACCAGAACACTCCTAGGCGGGAAGACAGGCGTCTATCATCATCAGTTGACAAGATCCCTATGGTGTTGCCTGCCCCACTGTAGTGTATGGAATGTCAACTTGACCTACGCAGTGTTGTGTAGACATGGATGGAGTGTATAATGTGCGAATGATGATAAGGGTTCGTGTTGTTGACAAATGTTCTCTTCTCACACTCATGTATGACCGGAAGTCATCGACACCAACGACTGTGTACCTTTTCTAAAGTTTAATTGGACGTACACACTCGACAGCACAGATAGTGACAAATCACAGGTTGCCATAATACATCATAGTACAGTGGACAAATGGTCTTGCAATGTTACATGGGCACTCATGTAGAATAATGGTATAATGGACTGTCAATAGCCAAGCACTCAGTATCGCCCATACATATATCATCTGACGTCACTGACTGAGCACGTCAGCTTGTAAACAATATTTCAGATGACTTCTAAACCTAATCTCGTTTAGCAACGATTCTTCAACATAATGTTCAGCACATATTTTTCCATATAATAATATTGAACCGCTAACAATGGGTTCTCATGTGTAGCAGTGATCTCTGGACTGATCAAGCGATAATACGGGCATCCCTTTTCTCTTCTTGAAAGTCCTACATGTTTTGGTTCCAAGATGGCTCCACTCGTGAACTGTCACTCACGTTTGAATACAGATAATGAATCTGTTCTAAAGTTAGTCATTCATACAACATTTCGTTGCTCTGTAGATTTGGTCATGAACAATAGACTGCATTCTACAGAATATAGTGCTGCTAGGAATCGAAGTCGTTTTTCATCGAGTCAAATATATTCTCTTAAACATTCAAATCGTAATTATCGACAATGGTGGCTTCGATCGAGAGTTCATAAGAGTATCTTTGATTACCTTGGTAGAGGGAATATGAAACTGCCATTCCTTGGCAAGATGAATAAACACTGGGGTAAAGCATACACGATAGGTCTAGACGACTATCACTTTCCCCAAAACCACTGAGATCACTTTTTCAAGGCATCAAGCCGACATAGCAAAACACACACAGTCCCTATCAGGACGAAGCCAAATCACACCACTCAAGCGACACATCCGCCGAATAGCCTTTGACCTCTCTAGAGACAACAGAACATATAGTTCGACTTAGATATGTAAAGATATACAGATATAAGACAGACTTGTCCTACTCAGACAAACAATACACATAAATTCAGGCCATAGATATTCTGAAGCAAGAACAATCTATTATTACCCAAACAACGAATAAATCGCAGTAAAATGTATTTATCCGCGGAGTTCAAGGGAAGTAACTCAATAATGACTTTCCCTTAAGCACTAAAAAATTACCTATGTATAATATTGTAAGATATCAAAGACTGCACGTAAC